>CM050164.1:431424693-431624693 GCA_027410445.1 Discoglossus pictus
TTATTATCAAATTTCTTAATTTGTCATAAAAATACTGTAACAGATGTTTATTGGTGGGCTGGTATGTAGTTCTAGGGCACAGGGTCATGCATGTGACATTTAGTGACACTCAGAATGGCCCTGGAAGGATTGCATTTCTTTTGAAGTTCATGCAAACACCAACAGATTAGTAGATACTTCAAAAGTGACATTGAGTTATATGAACTAAAAACATATTTATAGCGATACAACAAGGCTCAAGTTCATGAAAAAATAAAAATTATTACATTGCAACTGATATTCTACTTTATATAATACTATCTCACAAAAGGTAACTCTAATTACTTATGATTTTAGCTTTCTATGTCTCACAATTAGTGCTGAAGGCGCTCACGGCGCTGGTCCCTACGACCCCATAGAACTTAGGCAGGGAGCAGCAAAGGCGCTCACTGCGCTGGTGGAGATGAGCGCCATAGGCGCTTATCCCTACGACCCCGCACGCCTAGCGCATCATACCTACAACCCGCGGGACTACACATCAACACACAACTCAAAAACACAATTCAAAGTGCAAGACCCGTAGCACTTTCAGAAAATCGCCTATAAAAATTACGGCCCGTAACACTTACAAAATAAAACCGCCACTGAGGGGGGGAAAAATACGAGCCGCAAAAAATACAAACTTAACGGCCGCAACACGCACAACAAAAAACACACTAAATACAAAATAAAAAACTAAAAACACACACACAGCAAGGGGGAACAGCCAGGACATCTGGGAATGAGGTTACACGACAATTTGATAGAATTTTAAGATTTTCGCCACTTGAGAATACCCTAAGCGAGACAAAAATGGCCGCCGTAAAAAACAAAAACGAGGCTACACGACCCCTAAGAACGCAAAACATTGCCAAGCACATACGACTTTAACACAGAAAAATACACTATTAGGAAGCCCGCTAAATGCTCCACACTCGCCTAACACATACACAATCGCAGCCATTTTACAACACTAACTGCACACTAATAACATTAACATTACAAAATGCGTAATTACACAGCTAAACAAACGGCTTCCCCTCGCACACGCAGCCTATTTACACTACACACTGCACACATTGCTGACACTTACACCTCAGCTCACCAACAGTGCAAACCTAAATTGTATGCTGCAGAAACATCAAAACAGATTGTTAGCTCTTCAGCACAATGCTTCCTGCATATATTAATTACAGAGGTAAAGTATAATAACTTATAACTTTAATAATTAATTAATTTACATAAAAAAATACATACACAGAGAAAACCAAATTCAAAATTTACAGAATCACAATAAATGATAAAGGTGATCAGCACGAGCCTCAAAAGCAGCGCCAACGGTGTTTACAGAACCACAACTACACCAGGAGAGAGGCTCACAATGCAGGACAAAAGGCCATCAGCGCAAACCTTACAATCAGCGCCAAAGGAGCTCTCATAACCAAACATACACCAACCAAGGCCAAAGGCGCTCATGCGAGGCTCACAATGAGCGTCGACGGTATTCACACAGCCTTACAATTCTATTGCCGTCATTTTTTGACGAGCAAGTCGCTAGTATATACATAATTAATCTTATAGTGTGCTGAAGAGTCATAGAAGCCCTCCACTGTGTGTGCATATATATATATATATATATATAGTAAATAAATAGTACACCTGCGTTCACATTTGAATGTCTAAAACAAGTTAAAAAAAACTGTTTCCAGCCCAGAATTCCAAGAAAAACAGTTATTACACTGTATTCTGGGAAGCTGAGCTGGGACATGCAATTCTGCCCACAAATGCCTCGCTCTTCAATCCATAAACCATTTTAAACTTGGATTCCTTTAAGCTTATGCCCGCTGAATTAAACAGCCTTTATGCAAAGCCAAGGTTGGATTATACACAAGCTGGGAATCATATCCACATATAGCTGTTTCAAGTTTACTGGCTTTCATCAGCATGAAACAGGATCCCAGCTTGTGTTTTGGACCTTATTAGTAGGTAGTTCATCACAACAATCATTTAATATATGGTGGGCAAAAGAGCGATAGAAGCCCTTCACCGTACAGTAGTACAGTAAATAAATAGTACATCTGTGTCCACATTTGAATGCCTAAAACAAGTTCAAAAAACCTGCTTCCAGCTTAGAATTCTGAGAAAAACAGTTATTACATTGCATTCTGGGAAGCTGTGCAGGGACATGCAATTGTGTCCACAAATGCCTCGCTCCTCAATCCATAAACCATTTTAAACATGGCTTCCTTTGAGCTTATGCCCACCGAATTAAACAGACTTTATGCAAAGCCAAGGTTGGATTATACACAAGCTGGGAATGCTATCCACGTACCGCTGTTTCAAGTTTA
The DNA here is from genome assembly GCA_027410445.1 of Discoglossus pictus. Classification (NCBI taxonomy): domain Eukaryota; kingdom Metazoa; phylum Chordata; class Amphibia; order Anura; family Alytidae; genus Discoglossus; species Discoglossus pictus. The sequence continues at coordinate 431,427,060 of CM050164.1, forward strand.
TTGACTATCATCAGTGAGGAGTGGGAGCCTATATATAAATATGCACCCATGGTGACACAAATAAAACTTAAATCATGAGTAATAGTAGTGTGTTGTGTTATTCAATTATTTTAATAATGTAGTAATGCAATAAAATATGTTATTTTATTGATTAATCTGACTATTGTTTTCCGATTTGAGTGGTCCTTTTAGTTTAGGACACTTACATTAGGACCAAGGTGGTCATACATTAACCATATAATATTTATATTACATTATAATACAATTGAAAGTATGTAAAATGTTTTTATAATGGAAATAAAATAATACAACCTCTAATAAATTAGTTTTTATATGTAATTAATGCAATTATTCTGTTGTGGGATCTACCATTTTGGTTTCTGATGTTCTAGTTCCTAAGGTTTGAATACACGTGAAGTTTATATCTGCACGATGGCAATTTTGCACCTAAAGCTGCCATTGCTTTAAATAGATCTAATACATTTCTATTTTTTTATTAAAATAATAATATAATATCAAATTGATTAATCATTACAATATAATAGCAGCCTTTGCTTTGCTTGTTTTCCCTTAATGTTTACCTATTGAAAGCACCAGCAAGATTTGCCATATTACAGTAGAAAGCTTCTGTGCCTTAATGGTTTCTTCCCAGGTGTAGAAGTTTATCACTAGAAACACAATTGTTAATTAATTAATTATATATTTTCCAAAGCTTTAAGTTGATACAATTCCACAGATAAGCACACACCCTCAGACTTTTCTTTCCCTCTTCATTTTTGGGAATTTTTGGAAATTACAGTTTGTATATAGAACATTTCCATCTTGTCTGACTTGGACAGAAGCCTAATCTGCTAAACAGCGGGTGCAGGGGTGAGGGAGGAGAGAACGGTTTGGGCATTTGTTAATGTGTTGTTTTATTTTTTAATATAACACCTACCCACTTCCCCTGCACATACGCAGAAGCAGGTAACAATAACTGCAAGTCCTGCTCCGGTAAGAATGTAAGGTCCCCTCTCACAAACACAACCTTCAAGTATCATGGAAGCATCCAAGGTCCAGTAGAAGCATTAACGTTTTTTTTTTCTAATAAAAAAGACCTTAATAACATTTTTCTCACATTATTATTTTCTTAGTTAAACTGATTTTTTTTTAAATATATATACTTTAGTTCATCATTTGGTGCTGCTTTTTCCAATGCATTTAGTCTGTATCAATATGTATGAAGGCCGACCCTTAGTGTTGTGATATAAGAGAAGGGAAAACATGATGAAAATAGCCTGTCTCCATGGAACAATATCTCACGGAGATTGGAAGGAGCAATTAACACTTCACCACTGTTTGCAATAGTAATAAATTATGAAACCTTTTCCTATTTTTTCACACTTTGACTGTGCAGTTTTGTCTCAAAAAAGCAGTTTTTAAATGATTTTTCATGATAGTTGAGGAATATAGGAAGGTACATTAAAAAATGTTTTCAAGCAAATAGAATAAACATTTAAAGTTTAAAATCGACTACAAACATAGAAACATTGATTTCTGTACAAAAACAGTAGACCTCTCAAATTTGACAATTACACCTAACGTAATTAAAGACAAAGATTGTCTTATGATTATCCCAAAAATGTTTTAATCTCTTTATCGTGTGTTGTCCCTGCCACTTTAGAGTAAGTTGTAATCATTTACAACTCTTTTCCGGGAAGTTTCTAGAAAATCTGGCTCCCATAGTGAAAATTAATTGAAACAAAATACATCCTTATAATGTTACTATTCCTGTATGACTCATGAATGCTATTAATTTATTTTTGCAATATACTGAAATATTTCACCATTCACAGACACTGCTACTCAATTCGCTTTTCAAGAACAGAACTGTTCTGTGTCTTGCACTGGCAGAAATTTTTAGTTGATTAATTGTGTGTCGCTGGCTCACTTGACAAATCTCTAGAACACTGCCCTCATGCAGGTAGAATTGTGGAGGTTATTGTTGTTTTGTGCATAGCTTAGATCACACCTCCCAGTAAGCTTTATAAAGAAGAAAGAAGATGACTTCAGAAGTTGTACAACTCAGCCAATCTCAGCTTTGTTACAACCCAAGGCAAAGCACTTCCTGCAAGGAAATATGTGTTAAGTACAATGTATGTTCTAAGTCTGTTTTAAATGCGGAAACATAGCGCTCTATCAACTGCCTATAGTGCCTAATGGTAAATCTGGGCCTGCCCTCGACTATGTCAGTGAAACTACAGAGTAGTCCTGGTAATGAACAGCTGAACTGCACTATCATCTACTTACATAGATTGCCTAACAGAGGGTTTAAAACCTAGAATTCATATTTTGTTAAAGGGACAGTGTAAATGACAGGTAAATGGCTAAAAATAAAATATAATAATAATGAAAGAATTGTTCATTTGTAAAGGCAACAATAAAGCCTCTCTTTATATTTTCACAAACTAAAAGTATGAGTCCTAAAGATTTCTCAGATGCATGCCACTTAAGTGATCCGCAGATCTGCAGTGTGAGTGCACCAACATACCAGTGATCTTCTATGGTACCACGTCGGCTGCAATGTGCCCCAGGCTCATTGCACGCCGCAAATGCAGACAAAACACCCAATGACTACATACGGACTTACACAAAAAATATGAGCCGCGGGACTTACAAAAAAAAAAATTGCGGACTTACAGAAAACAAAATACGAGCCGCGGGACTTAAAAAAGATCCATTACAGACTCGCAAAAATACGACCTTAACGGACAACCCGCGCACAGCCGAAAACATTAAAAAAGCACTAAATGCACACAGCCATTTTACAACACTAACTTACAGAATGCGGAAGTACACAGCTACACTAACGGTTTCCCCTTGCGCACGCAGCATATTTACACTACACACTGCACACATTGCTCACACTTACTTGCCTCAACAACACTGCAAATCTACATTGTATGCTGCAGCAACATCAAAACAGATTGTTAGCTCTTCAGCACAATGCTTGCTGCATATATTCATTACAAATAGGTAACATATATTAATTTACTAATGTGTTTATTAATTAATTATCATAAAAAACAACATATACACAAAAAAATATATATATACTAGCGAATTGCCCGTCAAAAAATGACGGCAATGAAATTGTAAGGTAGCTAATGCTGTTTGGTGTCTAATAATGAAATCTGTAATACATTAATAAATGAATATACTGTACCTATTTTGAAGCATTGTGATGAAGAGCTGGCAATCTGTGTTGATGTTGCTGCAGCATTAGTGGTGTGGAGCTGCTGTGTAAGCGTGCTGAATGTGTGCACTGTGTGGTATGAATATCCGTAGGTGGTTTGTGGCGTTTTGCGAGTTTCTTGTGGTGTTTTGCGAGTTTGTTGTGGTGTTTTGCGAGTTTAGAGTGCTGTAGCCTCGTTTTCGTTTTGTTCGGCGGCCATTTTTTCTGTCGCTTAGATTTTTTTTTAGTCTCAAAACTCTTTTATTTCGAGTAAAATCGAGGTCTAAGTTGCATTTTTGAGGTCCTGGGTGCTCCCTCTTGGTGTAGGTAAGGTTTTTGTAGCGGAGAGGCAATATTCCCCAGGGTATCTCCGCTTATAATCCCAGTGAGGCTCAGGAACAAGTAAATGGTAAATCCACAGGCAAGGTTTCCACAGGTAAAATAATAGCAATATCCCACCCGCAATCCCAATAACTGGACGACACACAGTTTCAGGAGCAGAACTACATCTTTAATGACAGGGGATCTCCTTTTATGCAATGATGCCCTCTGAAGGGCTACACCCACATAATTATCACAGCCAATTATCTGCATGGTTCAACCCCCACGTCTCCTCCCCTCAGATAACAGGTAACACAATTAAAACAGACCCAATTTTAACCACATTCTGGATGTACCCCAAATACAGGGGGTACACCTTTAAGTCCCACACCATTCAATATCTCTCACCCAGGGGAACAACATATACAAAAATGGCATGAATCAGACCAGGGGTTCAAAAGTTAGTAAAAGTATGTTTTTACACATAACACACAGACATTGCACATATCCCCCATACAATACACATATAGGACAATAGGTGAGTCACACCTCCCTGGCAACTTGGATACAATCAGACATTAATTAGATCATTCTTCTTTGTTCTTAGCAAAGAATGAAAACACTTTGGAAAATGCAAGGATCCTTTACAACTTTCTTATCTCTTGAATCTCTGTAATAGGATTATCTATTAGCCTAGGTCTGCAAAAGTCTGGCTAATATTCTACAGAGCATAAACCCAACATACATTTCTTTTAACACAAGTACAACATACAGTTATGCGAATGCAGCTTATTCACAGTAAATTGCAGGACAGCCCAGTGCCATCCGCTACACTGCTCCCCCTTGCCCACAAGCCGGCATACACAGTCTGATCCACCACGGATCGGCTTGGGGATGTCCGGGGACTCACGGATCATTTTTCCAGGTCAGTTTGTCTTGACAACCCGTCGGCATTCCCATTCTGTTTACCCGGGCGGTACTGGATATTAAAGTCAAAAGGCTGCAGCGCCAAACTCCAGCGCAGCAGCCTGGCATTGTCCCCAGCCACCCGGTTTAGCCATACCAGCGGGTTGTGATCCGTGAGTAATGAAAAGGGCTGTCCATATAAATACGGCTGCAGTTTCTTTAAGGCCCACACCACAGCCAGGCATTCCTTCTCGATGGCGGCGTAGCTTACTTCTCGAGGTAACCGCTTGCGACTGATGTAAGCCACGGGATGTTCTCCGCCATCGGCCCCGACTTGGCTCAGTACTGCTCCTAATCCGAACACAGAAGCGTCTGAACCTCCGGGAGTGTGTTGTAGTCCTGGGTGCGGGCCTGTTGTCGGGTGACCACAGGGTAAGCTTCTCCTGTGGTGGTGGTCTGGGGCTCAAAAGCAGACGTGAGCCTCCCCAGATCGTTCCCCAATAAAACCTCCGCTGGTAACTGCGGCATCAACCCCACCTCCACATGCCCTGCCCCCGCTCCCCAATGCAAATGAACCCTTGCAGTGGGTAGCCGGTATACTGCTCCCCCGGCTACCCTGACGACCACAGTCTTGTTAAGTTTAGCCTGGTCTGAAACCAGGTCACTTTTTACCAAGGTGATGGTAGCCCCTGAGTCTCGCAGCCCTTGGACCGCTTTACCCTCCAGGTATACAGTCTGCCTGTGATGCTGCCGATTATCAGCGTTGGCCTGGACTGGATCTGCCTCGTGCAGCACCTCCCATTGTTCCACGGTTGTAATGGGAACAGCTGAACCATATGGCGTGGCTACTATGTCCTGGTAGTGGTGGGCTGCGGCTGCTCTCGGTGGTTGTGGTGGGCCTGGAAGTATCCAGGTGGACCGGTCTCGCAGCTGGGGACATTCCCTTTTATAGTGTCCCCATTTCTGGCAGTGGTGACAGGGGCCAGAAGCGGGCTGGCGGAAACGTGGCTGTGCAGCGGGCGTTGGTGGTGGTGGCCCTGGACGTATCCAGGTGGACCGGTCTCGCAGCTGGGGACATTCCCTTTTATAGTGTCCCCATGTCTGGCAGTGGTGACAGGGGCCAGAAGCGGGCTGGCGGAAACGTGGCTGTGCAGCGGGCGGTGGTGGTGGTGGCAGTGTTCTCGGTGGGGCTGGGGTGTAGCTGGTTCCCCCAAAGGTTTTAAAAGGAGTCTCTGGTGTTACAGGTTTTTGCTGCCTGCGTGCATCTAGGTACTCATCTGCCTTCCTGGCAGCTTCGGTGAGGGAGGTAGGGTTTCGGTCTCTTACCCACTCTTGTACCTCGCCAGTTACTCCCTCATAAAACTGCTCCAGCAGCATCATCTGTATCACATCCTCCATGGACCGTGCCTTGCTCGCTTGTACCCACCCAAGTGCTGCCCTTTGTAGCCTGCATGCCCACTCTGCATGTGAGTCTTTTTCCACCTTCTTTAAGTCCCTGAATCTCCGCCGGTATGCTTCTGGTGTTATAGCATACCTGGCCAGAATAATTTCCTTTACTTTGTTATAGTTCCTTATTTCCTCATTAGGTACAGTACGATATGCCTCGGCTGCCCTCCCAGTTAGCCTTCCTGCCAAAATCGGTACCCAGTCCTCTGTGCTGATTCTATGCAGGGCACACAGTCTTTCAAAATCCTGCAGGAAAGCGTCTATATCTTCCTCTGCCTCCACATACGTTTTAAAAGCCTGGTATGGTATCTTAGGCTTACATTCTTGTGGCATATTTATTGCAGAGCTGCGTTCTGGGGCTCTTTGTTTCCTCAACATAAATTCCTGGACTTCTGTCATGGTCCTTGAAATAATTTCTGTTGAAGGTTGTTCCCCATAAAAAGACAGCCGAAATTGTACCTGCCTCCGGAACTCCACTTGTTCCGATTTTTCTCCTGAATCCCCCTGTTCGGGAACCGAATCTCCGTCCATTCGGTACTCCTCCATCAGCTTAGTAATGAGTACCGCTTTCTTCTTATTGCTGGCTTGTATACCCCTTGCCTCCAGGAGGTCTTTTAGCGTGGAGCGTTTTTAGTGTGGCAAAATCAATCTCCATCCGTACTCCATTTATGCTTGTTCCTCTGTGAGTCTGGATCCCAGCGCTGCCAACCAATGTAGCGGAGAGGCAATATTCCCCAGGGTATCTCCGCTTATAATCCCAGTGAGGCTCAGGAACAAGTAAATGGTAAATCCACAGGCAAGGTTTCCACAGGTAAAATAATAGCAATATCCCACCCGCAATCCCAATAACTGGACGACACACAGTTTCAGGAGCAGAACTACATCTTTAATGACAGGGGATCTCCTTTTATGCAATGATGCCCTCTGAAGGGCTACACCCACATAATTATCACAGCCAATTATCTGCATGGTTCAACCCCCACGTCTCCTCCCCTCAGATAACAGGTAACACAATTAAAACAGACCCAATTTTAACCACATTCTGGATGTACCCCAAATACAGGGGGTACACCTTTAAGTCCCACACCATTCAATATCTCTCACCCAGGGGAACAACATATACAAAAATGGCATGAATCAGACCAGGGGTTCAAAAGTTAGTAAAAGTATGTTTTTACACATAACACACAGACATTGCACATATCCCCCATACAATACACATATAGGACAATAGGTGAGTCACACCTCCCTGGCAACTTGGATACAATCAGACATTAATTAGATCATTCTTCTTTGTTCTTAGCAAAGAATGAAAACACTTTGGAAAATGCAAGGATCCTTTACAACTTTCTTATCTCTTGAATCTCTGTAATAGGATTATCTATTAGCCTAGGTCTGCAAAAGTCTGGCTAATATTCTACAGAGCATAAACCCAACATACATTTCTTTTAACACAAGTACAACATACAGTTATGCGAATGCAGCTTATTCACAGTAAATTGCAGGACAGCCCAGTGCCATCCGCTACAGTTTTTATGTATGTGCTGTGTGTATGTATTGTGTTTTAAATGTTTGTATGTCGGCGTGTTGCGTCCGATGTTTGCGAGGTCGTAATGTGTGGTAACGTGTTTCGTAGGTTGTTTGCGTTCCTCGTAAAATTTAGCGAGTGTCGTAATTTGTGTGTCGTGTTTTTTGAGTAGCGACGTGAAGATTGCGAGGGTTTGAGGCCCTTGCCCAGTGACCTCGCCAGCAACTGAGTCCCTCGCTTCGCGAGGGGCCTCAGTTGCTGGCATGGAGCGCCTTCGGCGCTCCATGCCAGCAACTGAGGCCCGTGCCCAGTGACCTCGCCAGCAACTGAGGCCCTCGCTTCGCGAGGGGCCTCAGTTGCTGGCATGGAGCGCCTTCGGCGCTCCATGCCAGCAACTGAGGCCCTTGCCCAGTGACCTCGCTACGCGAGGGCCGCGGCTCGCTACGCGAGGGCCGCGGCTTGCTTTGCGAGCCACGGCCCTCGCTTTGCGAGGGCCGCGGGCTCGCCGCAAGCGTGAGCAACGACACGTACGCTCACAACTATATATGTGATCGCAATAAACGCCAAAGCTCTTCACCGCTCGCCTCACAACAAGCTCCAATGGTTCTCATAGCACACAAACTACAACCAGGCGACAGCCTTGCAATAAGCGCAAAAAGAAGATCAGCGCGGACCTTACAATGACAGCAAAAGCACCTCTTACCAAAAATACCCCAAACAAGAGGCTCACAATGAGCGCCGAAGGATCTCACACCACCAAAATACTTACTGTCTGTGGCAAACAGCATTACCTGCCTTACAATTCTATTGCCCTGTCATTTTTGACGGGCAAGTCGCTAGTTATAATTTATTTTCTTGTTCCCTGTGTGCATCTTGTCTATTAATTTGGGGTTCATTACATCTTTTGCGGTTTGTGGGCAAACGTGCAACAATAACACAGAACTGGGAATTCAATTCATGTAAACATATCCTGTGTTTGTGTCGTTCATTCGTGTCCGACCTCATAAAGTGCAACCTACCATGCTGCTCCACTTGGTATTCATGGCAGAGATACTGGAGTGGGTTGCCAGTTCTTCCTCCATTGGGCAACAGCATACAGCTCCTGGTATTCCAAGGTGATCTCCCATCCAAGTACTGACAAGAGCCAACTCTGCAGGGCTTCAGGGTGGTATGACCTCTTGGGTCCCTGGTTGGAATCGAATCCAGGTTACAGCGGTGAAAGCACTGAATCCTAACCACTGGACCACCAGGGAACCCCTTACTAATTATAAAAGGAGAGACAATTTATTTAGTCTATTTGTAAGTTAATTACTAGAATAAGGTTAACACATTATAGGAACAACCAAAGTTTCTCCTGACTAGACACCACCAAGTCTTTACATAACATAGACAATGTTTTCTTAAATCCCCATTTGTATGTTACAGGATACACCTTCATCCAAATTCACCATGTATACCCTTCAAACTTTCTTCATAACAGTTTAAAAAAGTGCTATAGAGGACACTGATGATGCAGGTGACATGGTAGCACTCCATATACCCTAACCCCCAAAGCTGCTTTATGCAAGATCAACTTTAAAGGCATATTCAAGGGAGGTGGGTTATGAATGCATCTTGTAGAGGAGCATTAGAATCCACCTAGCAAAAATATATGCATGAAAAAAAGCAAACTATTTTTGCACAAAAAAATGCTCTGCTGCTTCCAATTAATTCCGAGCCTAGTTTGGAGGTTTCGGAAGCCATCACTGGAGGGAGGAGGAGGAGGAGGGAGAAGGGGGTGGCAGACCTTTGGCACTCATTGCGAGCCCCTCCCCTTGTGTACTTTTGCTCCTCTGAGCACCTTCAGCGCTCATTGCAAGCCTCTCCCCTTGTGTCCTTCAAACTGCAGTGTAAAATAAGTAATTTAGCGGTTTTTTATATATATATATATATTTTTTAATAATATTTAATTAATTAATTACTTAATGAATTAATATACTTTACCTATTTCTAATGAATATATCAGCAATCAATATCCTGAAGAGCTAACAATGTCTTTTGTTTTCCTGCAGCATACAATGTACATTTGGACCGTTGCTGGCCTGAGGAGAAAGTTTCAGCAATGTGCCAAATGTGCAGTGTAAATAGGCTGCGTGCGCGAGGGCAAACCGTTTGTTTAGTCGGGTAAAGCACCATTTTAGATTTGTAATGTTATTAGTTGCAAGTCAGGGTTGTAAAATGATGGCGATTGTCTATGTGCTACGCGGCTCGCAAGCATTTTCGGGCCTTTCTAATAGTGTATTTTGTACCTCGTACGTTCCTGGGTAAAAGTGGTACGTGGCTGGCGCTGTTTTACGCGCTTCAGGTTGGTTTTCATTTTTTGTGGCCGTCATTTGTTTTCTCGCTTAGCTGTTTTTTGAGAGCTGAAACTCTGCAAATTCGGCTTAAATTTGCATGCAACCTCACTCTCAGACGTCTTGGCTGTGAGGTCCTGCGTGTTTCAATGTCTCAACTGCTCGCTTCACGAGGCTCGCAGGTGATGAGCTCTGAGTTTCAATGCCTCAACTACTCACACCACTAAGCTAAGCTCGCAGCCAATGAGCGCCTTCAGCTCTACAAAGTATTGACTTTAGGGGGGTGAATAGTTATGCACATTGGCTTTTTCTGTTATTTTGTCCTATTTGCTTCACAATAAAAAATAAAAACATGTTCAAATTTGTGGGCATGTTCTGTAAATTAAATGATGCAAATCCTCAAACAATCCATGTTAATTCCAGGTTGTGAGGCAACAAAACACGAAAAATGCCAAGGGGGTGAATACTTTTGCAAGGCACTGTATATATATATATTGTTGCCTTTAAACCTTTTATTTTTATTTTGTTCAACAAAAAAAACCTATGACTAATGTGAAAAGATCGACACCCCTGTTTTTGACCTTTCTAATCCAACTTGTTGAACGTCACTATCACCACTTCAGAAGGTTAGTTTGGCTACTCAGTGGTGTAATCAAGAGGTCTTGACCTTCACTGTACACAGTTTGCAGGATGGTGCATATTCATTGGGTTACTTCATGCTTCCTAATATCTATGAGTCCTTTTATATAGCATATAAAATACTATTTGGGTTAAAAGTTCTCAAATGCATAGCCTTCATAAATTAGTACATCACTTTGTTGTGTGGATTGCATTGGTTTGACTATTAAACTGAGGACAATGTGGAAACGTAATAAAAACTATCTTTTTTAATTTATGAGGCTGTATGAAACAGAGTTTTTATATATTCATTTACCTTTTTGCGTGCTCTGTCTTTATATAGAAGTCATATTTCTTCATGCCTCTGCCAAGAGTGTATTATATAACTTCTTCAGAGTTGAGTAACATGTAACACGATGATCTGTTTACACGCATGTAGTCCATGGAATATTCCAGGGATACCCACTAGTTAAACTCTCACTCTATAAAATAATCCTTTTTGCAGTAGCCTCCATTAATAAAAAAAAAATAGAGCCTTCTTTAATAAAAAAAATAGACAGTGAAATCTGAATATATACTGCAAACATAAACATAAATTGAAAATAATCTCTTATTTAATGTCACTTTTCCAATGTCCTACATTCCTGAGCATATACGCCTTTTTAGACACTTCTACAAAATTATTTTGTGATGCTAATTTGCTTTACCCATAGCAGATTTTTTAAATGATATTCAGGACATTTCTAGCAACAAATGAGTGGGTGTAAAAATATGTTACTAGCATATTTTATTCATATACTCAGCTCAGGGGCAGATCTACCGCTGGTGCTGGCAGTGCACTGGGGCCCTATTCTGGAGGGTCCCCTGGCTGTCTTTTCTTTTTAATTTCTTTTTGTATTTTTTTTTTTCTGTAGTGCAGTTAACTCCCTTCATCCTTCCAGGGCCCCCTCATTGCACCAGCCCCCTCCATTGCCCCCTTGACGCACCAGCAACCCCCTCTGTGTATCAGCCCAATCCTTACGATGGACTTCTTGCAGGGATATGTGATTCATTGAAGGTATCCTTCCTTTGCCGGGGATTCTTTTAGCCATGGCAAGGATTCCCACCAGGAGAGAAGACGTGCAGGTCGGAGAAGGAAACCTATGGAGTGCGCCGGTGGTGGCTGGTGCGCCTAGGGGCTGAGGGGGGTTACACTGTGTGGGTGCGGGAAATTAACCTTTATTTGCCATTTTAACATGTGTGTGTCACCTTGTGTGTCTGTAACAAGGCAAAACATTCAAAGGTATGCAAAATTTGTGATAATGAATGGCTTCATATGATCACTATCCTTCAATAAAATACTTTTTTTTTGCAAGATCAGTCATATTTTCTAAATAAATGCCAAAATATCACAATTTCTTCCAGGGTATGCAAACATTTGAGCACAACTATATATTCCCACTGATATTTTAACTTTTAAGTACAGTTGAGTTTTACTTAAGACATTTGTGAGTGGTATGCCATGACTTCCTGTTTCACTAGGGAATAAATTCCCTTTACCTTCAGACTTTGTAGCCAGACACATCTCTTACCTAACAACCCCTGCTTTTGACCTGGAACCACCCCACCAGCTACTCTCCTCACATACTTCATCCTCCCTTGCTCTTAGCAACTCCAGTCCCATCCTCCTGTCAGTGTGCAATCTTACACATCATTGCACCACGAAAGAATGGATACCTTTCTAGTCTCTGCTACTAACTGGAAATATTCTCCCAACCTTGCACATTTTATACCCAAGCACACCTTACACCTGTTATGCTGCAGCAGAATTGTCTTCTCTTCTCTTCGAGACCTCATGAACCTCAACTAACCATGCTGATGCACTTGGTATTCATGGCAGAGATACTTCTGACCAGGCCTAATCCTGCATGGCTACAGGGTGATGTGACCTCTTGGTCCCCTGACTGGCATCAAACCCAGGTTGCAGAGGTTAAAACGCTGAATCCTAACCACTGGACCACCAGGGAAGTCACAGAATATGGTAGCACGTTATAAATACAGAATAATAATATAAGAGTCCACATAGGTCATTCATCTATAGTCATCAACCAACATAAGGGAGATCAGAATGCACAAATGAAATGAGACAAAAGGTTGTTGACCTTCATACATCAGACAATTGCTATAAAAATGGCTTCACACATGAAAATAACAATCTCCACTATTAGAGTAACAATTGAAATATCAAGCAACTGGAGCTCTTTTGAACCTGCCTGGAAGAGGACGTAAGTGTAATTTCACCTAAACTTATTTGAGAAATGTAAGCACCTTCAGTTCGCTAAACATCACCACGACTTTCACTGGAACTGGTTCAATGGTCACATGAGACAAAATAGATATTTTGGCAACAAACACCAGGAACAGTTAGAATTTAATACAAGTGTAAGACACACCCAGGGCATACAGTACTAGAATTGTCTTTGCCTTTTTTTAAATGTACTATCTTGTAGCCAAATACTGAAATCCTATTTCTTTATGGCCACTGCCCAGGATGTATTATGTAACTTCTGCATCAGAGTAGCGCGAGTAAAATGTAACATGAGAATATGTTTACTCTCATAGTGTAGTCCATGGAATATTCACGGGATACTAGTTAAGCTCTCAATCCTTATTTTTTTTTTTAAAACAATAATGTTGCAAAAGTGGCATACAACATTCAAAAACAATGATAATGAACTTGTAAAGTTCACTTCAATCATTTAACGTAGGTATCAACATTGTATTTAATGGTGGTAGTTTGTCTACTACTTCTTGTGGCGTATGGCAGAGTAGATACAGTAGGATACCAGAAGAGCAGAAGATACAGTGCACTTCATAGAATCTACTTTCCTAATACACAAGTCTTGGCACTTGGAACTTTAATATGTCAAAGCATCTGCTTGATCATTTCTTAAAAAAGTGAAGGATAATAAGAGTGCTTGAACCCTGAACGGAAATAAATTTCACTTGATCTACATGAATAGTTTTACAAATGCCACTAGCAGATTAGGGCCAGGTTAAAGTGGATGTCAGTCTATAACACTTTGTTCACTGGAAGCAGTACTTTTTCCTTGCATAAACCTCATCCTTCAACTAGCAACACTTACATTCTTGTTAGTTTCCCATCCCAGACAAATTGGTAGCACCAAATTTGTAGTAGTGGGTAGAATAGAGACAGCACTGCTCTTACAGCCCTATTAAATTCCCTCAACGTGTAAAACCGTAACAGGTAACGTAGCCAGCAAGACTTACAGCTATTAAATTGGCCCTATAAAGCAACCTGCTAACGATCTATGGGTTATAGGCGGAAAAACCCTTCGGGATGCCGACATTTGAACTCTGTGTCCTTTGATCTGTCAAGCCAATAACTGTTCCATTCGAAAATCGCTATTAAATTCCTTTGAATCCACTGGCATTCAAACCCGTAACCCGCAAATGGCCCCAGTGGGTACTAGAGAGGGGGTTAAAGTCCTGTCCGTACCACTGTAAATGCAAATATACACACAATGCTGTATTTTCAATTAAAGGGAAAGTGATGTTAGGTATTAAAATTAATAGCTCAAGCTCGCAAATCTGCAATTTAAAATACTTTTATTTCTGTTTAATTTCTGTGTTATATCAATCCCAGCAATCCATTTTTTAATACATATAATGGAACTCACATGGACTAGAATATCATATTTACTGATTTATTAATATTGCATTATTTCTAGAATGCTGTTCCTATCGAAACTCGTAATTGAAACCTGTAAGGCTTTGAAATCTAACCTCCATTTTTCAGTGACGTAATGATGATGATCTCATTTGCCATTGGCTCCATCTAAACCTCAGTCTAAACCTGTAACTACGGGTTTGACTAATTGATCATGTTCCCGGCCGCACATCCAAAGTACGCAAGAATAGTTTACAGGTTTGTGGCCAGTAACTCACGGCATGGTTCAATGTAATAGCTCTGTAACACAGAGCTATTAGCTAGTAAATTTCAAGCCTGCAGCCTTTGAGGGTGTGCTGTTGCCACCACGGGCTTCAAATTTAATCGGGCTGTTAGTGTTATTGTCTCCCAATTTTTGTTGTTAAGTATGTTATCAACAGTAGAGGCACCGGACAGTCACGATGCACAGGATAGCAAAATTTAGTCACGCTGCACAGTATAGCAAAATTCCACCTTGTATCCTGTTCAACAATATACTTCTTTTATCCAAGTGGGGAATTCTGGGTATATCAAAGTAAATTGTGTCTTTTGCTGCTGTACTGATATAATTTTCTAAAATCTCCTAACAATCTTGTGACAATCCAGGGGTAGGAGCTATTACTGCCCAGGGCCACCTACTATAGACTACCGGTTAACTACCCACAAGGACCGTTTGGGTTCTTCAAAATCTCTGCACCAGCACCCTGATATCTGGCTTCTGTATCTGTCAGAGTCTCTCCATCAGGAATCCGCACTTCCAGGAGTTTCAGTAACATTCCTGTGGTAGTGACCAGGACAGGTTACTTGCAGGGTGGGAATTCAGTATTACAGGCACCAGGAGCAAAATAAGAGACATACAATTTCTACATGTCTCAAACGTGAACTGTTTTACATTTTTGAAAGTCAACAATATTTATAGCGGTTAGATACAGAGGGGGGTGTACAAAATGTAACAATGAGAGGGTGTGGCAGACAATTACTGGAGATGACCCCTCATGAGGTCTAGCAGTACCTTGATAGCTGGCACCTGAGAGCAATAGGGCTGTCGTCTAATACACATCCTGCCATCCAAGTGGTCCAGACCTTAGATAGAGTACATGTCAGATGTGATTAACTTAATTTGCTAACAATGGACCATAACAGATAACAGTACATTATGGTGTCTGCTCACTGCAGACTCAGCACACCCTGTTTTAACACAATCATGATCATTACGTCGTGAACACTCAGTCACAGTTTAAATAGAACACAGTAATATTAAATGGGGAATTACATGCAGTATACAGGATAAGGCAGAGACATATGCCATAATATGAAGCATCCCCATCCCTCCTCTGTGTCTCTTCCCCCTCTCTCCCCTGTGTCTCTTCCACCCTCCCTCCCCTGTGTCTCTCCCCACCTCCCCCCTTTGTCTCTCCCCCTACTCTCCCTCTTCTGTGACTCTCCACCCCACTCTCCCTCCCCGGTGTCTCTTCCCCCCTCTCCCCTGTGTCTCTAACCCCCCTCCCTGCTCTGTGTCACTCCCCCTCTCCCTCCCCTGTGTCTCTACCTGTAATGTAGCTCGTAAAAGTTACTGATATTCAATTGGGTACATTTTGCTACTCGCAATCCATTTGCAAGTTACAGGCTCAAAATCATTGCAGTTGTAATAAAAAACGTAACTCCATTCCATCTACTTCTTTGATATTTCAAGCTCACAAACTTTACCAGAACTAATCCATATTCAATTACAACAAATCAACAAGCCCGCAAAAAAAGTTTTATGAGAACTAGTTAGGACTCGCAAGTGGGGTAAATACCTGTTTGTAACACTGTAAAAGCAAAAAGAAATACACTACTATACTTTAAAATACTGGGAAAGTAATGAAAAGCATTACAGTTAATTGTACAACAGTCTCAAGCTCGCAAATCTGCAATAAAAATAATTTATGTTTTGTTATATCAATCCTGGGAATCAAGGAGTTACATATCAGGACACTCACATGGACTAGCACAGTTTCTTCATTCTGATTGAATAAAGGTCTTCTAAACACTAACTGATTGTAGTCTAAACTCCATGTTTTACTGATGTCAAGATAATGGTCTCATTTACTGTTGGCTCTGTTTAAAATGTAACTTACTGGCTTGCTTAATTGATCATGATCATGCCCTGAATTGCTACATACGGGCTCATGTTTTATGGTTTTAGGCTTTAGCCATGTAATTGTGGGCTTGAGTCATTTGAATACAGCTGGAATTGTAACAAATTTCTAACTTGCAGACATGCAGCCTCTATGAAGGTAATTACAGACTTGCAATTGGATGGAGGCTTATATCTGAAAAAATTCAAGTTCTCCAGGTGTTGCCAGGTGCCTCTCTACCCACTTGATCAGAGTAGATCAGACTCAGAAGAAGAAGGGCCAATCTATTGGCTAACAAATTTGTGTATAGTTTAAGGTCACAATTAAACACGGCCTGTAATTATGGCATTGGGTAAGATAATTTTCCTCTTTAGGTATGACTATGATCTTAGCTTCTAATAATTACTTTTTGATTGGTACACCCGACATAATGCAATTAAATAGTATTTTAAGTTACGGTAAAACTTGTTTATATTAAAACTTGGTGAATCCATCTGGGCCTGTGGCTTTATGCGATTTTGTGGATTTGATTTATTCAGGTGTGATTGGATAGTCAAGAGTGTCTATAGTTTCCTCACATATTTATGAAAAATGTAATTCTGTAAAGAATTTAAATATCTGTTATTTTTTTGCTGTATAAAGATCAGCGTAAAATGTGTCAGTAAATTGTGCTGGTTGATGCATGCAAGATCCGTCATTATTTTTTATTTTTTTAAATAAAATAGACTGCCCTCTGTTGTCTAGGTTTTCCGGATAGCATGGAATCTGGTTTATTAGTGACGGGAATAAAATTGTAAGGCTGGCAATGCTGTTTGCCACAAAATGCGAGGGCCCCAAGTGCGTTACCAACATCGCAAACGTTACGAACATCGCAAAGATCCACAACTATATATGTGATAAATAGACTGATTTCATTGTAGTGTGATTGTGAACCTTTTACGCAAGATCTCATTAAACTTGTGTTTGTGTGCCTCAAATGACCAGTTTGGCTACAGAGCTTAATTAAATGCATAAGCCTCTAATGATTGCTTTATGTCAAGTCCAAACATTCCGTTTAAAATATTACTCTAATGCATTGGGAAGTTTGACTATCGTTGGTTTGTTATTCAGTAAAGACGGGTTAAGGTACCAACTGATAGCACCTCCTTTAGGAGGTATATCACTCAAGGTTACACTAACCAAACTGGGATCTGACCATGATATTGGGTGTATTTGAGAGTGAGTGTTATGGCTTGAAGAATAGTAGGTATAATATTTCTCATATGGATGTATTACTCTCCAAATATCAATCAGACCATGGCCCTTAAGTAGGGTTTTAAAAGCTTTTGTTGCTGTTGGTATTTGGCACAATGGAGTACCAAAGGATTTATCTAGACATGGATCTATTATTGAATTAAGATCCCCCCACCATCTACGTAGAATAATGCCAAGAGTTCATGAAATTCGAGATGTTGGGTAAAAAGAACTACTGACCTATGTTTGGGGTAATGTAAATTAAACATATGATTTTGCTGATTGTGAATAGTACCCTTGACTAGGAGGTAGCGACGTAGACGTTCTCTCTGTGTCTTCATGTTGAAAATGAACTCTTTTATGTATTAAAATTGAAACTCCTCTTTTTTATATGCTGCAATGCCCTGATAAACTTTGGTATAGTGTTTGCCCCAATGCTTGGGATTATTTTTAAATAGGTTTCTTGTAGATAAAATGTAAATGTAAAATGTAAGCATCTAAAGTACAGTATGGTACTAATTTAAAGTGATGCCTCTCTTCATAGGTTCATTAATAACTTAAATGTTATGCGTTACTATTGTTAGGTTTATGACTATCTCTGTGGCCCAATCTGCTCCTCAAGCTGAAGTTTCTGGTAGGTAAAGCCAGTCAAAGATTTCGTGTAACATCGCTCCCCAAAGGCAACAATGTCTTCCTTAAGAGAAAGAGATTTTCGGTTGGGTAGGAGAGAGAGAGGTGGAGGCTGGGAGGGGACAAGACAATAAAACAATAACAATAGAATAAAATAAAATAAAAGTCCAAAACCGACAAAGGCTGGTGTAGGTATGTGGGAGTTTTTTTATGAGCCGAATTATGTCCCAACACTCGACACACTGGATGGTACACCTTCCAAGCACCAAAATATTCCTCTTGGGATAATAACAATGATAGAACATATAAATAGATAATCATAAACAGTGGCTAAGCAATTATTTTAAACAATCCTACGTAAAAGATACAAAGTTTCCCTTTTTTTCTCATTCCCTTTTCATTTTTCCTCTCCTTTTTCTCTTCCCCTTATCTTTCCCCCTTTTTTCTTCCCTTATACGTTTTGTCTTTTAGACCAGGTATGATATTAGTTGCTCTTCTTTAAATTATTTCTAACTTGCTAATATCCTTTTGTGGATACGGTCTCCAGAAATGGACACAGTGTATTTTGCAAAGGTTCTACCTTGACTGGCCTTTTATAGGGCCAGTCAAAGGAAACTTTACATCCATACCTGGCGGTAATGGAAAAAAATGAAAAAGAACCTACATATTAAATAAGGAGGTGAAGTTTAAATAAATCCAGATGGGGGATACCGGGCAGAGTATCTATCTATCTATAGCCTACTGGAAGGTAAACTCACACATCCTCTCAGTGGGCAAAGCCAGGTGGTACTGCATGGATATGGGAGTGCACCAGTGCCCGGAACATGGCCTTGCATGACAATGGAACCTCCAGGAAGTGCTCTGCCCAGATACAGGATCATACCAGTGCCCGGAACATGGTCTCATATGGCAGTAGAACTTCCCCAACCAAACACTGCTGCCAAGACACTGGGCGCTAGGACACCAACAAAAAAATTTGAGGGGAGAAATGCAGTCAGTGCTGCAGAAGTAAGCTCCCAAGGGGTTGCATTCTGGTGCAAGACAAATAAATGTGATACACGGACTCCATCCTACCACAGAGCATGAATGAATTATGTTTAGTCCCAGAATATGAAGTTTAAACATTGGTTTATTGTATGGGACAGTTTCAAACAGCTTTACTAAAATGTAGATAAGCTTCATCTACTGTGACATGATCTCCGAGCAGTAAACCAATACTGACTATGATCTTGTAAATCATAAGATTTTTGGTATTCAATAATTCTTTCTTCTAAAGGTGTTTCCATTAATTTGCATATTACTGACGTTAAACTACCTGAGTCTTCCTTAATAGCCTTTTGTGTAGCCATTTTTACATTAGCAATTTTGTAGTCACCTGGAACTACTCCTAGAGAATCTTGATAAGGTTTTGATAATCAATGCAAGGCCTCAATGAGTAATCCTTCTTGGAATAATATGAGAAATGATAATACCAAATCCCAGATGTTGGTCATTCATTGTTGAGACTGAAACTAACTCCTGCTTTTTCACTAGAAACACGACAGATCTTGAGTGAAGTTATGGCTAGGAGAGTTCCACGTTTCCCTTCTAAAAATTCTTCCTGCTAGTCCTAAATCCACCAAGCCAGATTTCATCCGCATCATTTATATGTAACCAAGTTCAGGAATCCTTCTGCCATAGACCCAAAGTGGGTCTAAAAAGGTGGAGAGTTGACGTGCCAACCTAATATTTTCAAGTTATTATCCTATTTCCAAATGCATTTTCGAAACTGGAGGGAAACAGAACAAAGTCATATTTTCTAAGGATAAAGAGATGTCCTTACAAGATGGTTGGTCTTTAAGGGCTTTTCTCACTGCTAGTAAGTATAAGAAGGTAAATCTGAAAAGTGTATATCAATAATACTATGGAAATCAGTGTAACGGTTACAGCCTGATTCATTATCTATCTTGTTTCTTGAGGGGTGGCTTCAGGTGCTGTACAAGCGGTAGCTAATATGATAGTGTGTAATTCTTGACCAATTTAAATGATTTTAACACCTTGTTACATCCTTTTACACCTTCCGGGTGCAGAGTGCATATGATGACTGCAGTGTTCCTTTAATTGCCATTGTTCATTGTCTATCAGCCTTATTAAATTGCAATTCAGCCAAGTGAATAGGGCTCTATTTAAGCACATTCAATTTTTTTACAGACGTTTTTAGTTAGTGAAGACCTTGCTTTTGGATAGAAGTTCACTAACTAAAACTTCTGAAAAAAAATATGCTTTGTACTTATATAGAGCCTTATTCAATTGGCCCGAATCGCATATAATAATGCTGTATATCTTTAAATTTATTTTTATGAACAAATAAGTTAACCTCTGCTTCATCTGTCCACATCATCTGAAATAGTTGTTAAAGGTCTTATAGCAACATGTAATGTTAAGAAGTTATACAGTAACTTACTGCGTGCTCTCTCTGGTTACATGCAAAAGAATCTGAGACACCCTTGGAGCTATAATAAGAATTGATGACAGTGACAGGTGCGTGTAAAGTATGATATTTTATTACTGGACTCTATTCAAACTGTAAAATATATCAGAATTTACATGAGAATTTTATGCACTTTTTCTGTGTAATTTTAGATGTATTAAATTGTATTTGATATATGTTTAAGCTATGGCGTATGCCTAGTTATAATATGATCCAGTTTTAAATTCTAATTTTAGTGGAAGCAAAAATTAATCAATAAGGCGGTGAGAATGTAAATATGTTATGTTTGTGTATATGTGCTATATATTAAATTACATTTTTCTTTAAATGTCTTAAATTCAGAAAAATAAAAAAAATAATAAAAAAAAATGTTATTTTGGGTGGGTCTATTGATATGTTTAATCATACTGTTCAGGTTACATTGGTGATTGGCCAATCGATCAAATTGCTGTATAGTAGACACTTCCATTTAGGCATCCTGTGGCTGGAACCAGTGATGAATGAGGAGTACCAGGGGCAGAATGTGTGAAAAGATCCATCTACAGATTTATTATAAAGTTCTCTTGTACATAGTGACTCGTTCTCCTCTTGGTATATAGCTTTACCTCTTATCATTCAATGATGATCTTATTTTGGCAACTCTTAAACACAATCACTTATCAACTTTGTGAGGCAGGCAACTGTATACACAAGGGAGGTTTTTAAAAGATCCCACATTCTTGTTATTGGACAAACTCAAGGGCATGATGATAATTGTCTGACTAAAGAATAGGAGGATCTGTCATATTAAAAATGACGTGCGTGGGTGGGAAGGATGGAGCTACATATTTATAGGGATGGTGGTGAGGACTTGTCAATATCAAAAAGCTTCTCGGAGGAGTAGGTAGAGTACAAGAGAAAGGGCATGAGTAGATTAGGTATGAAGAGTAAATGCATAAACAAGGAATCAACAAGCATTCAAGGAATCAACAAGGAATTATATGAATAAATATATATAGAATAACTTGGTATTGCTACTTCTTTAAGATGCAAGGGCTACATAAATACACTTCCATAGTCTCAAATAAGTCCTGCAGTGTAGATAAAGGTCTTGCCATATATATATATACAAATCATGACCTCATCATGTTTCATGCCAGTTCACAGCTCCCCACCCTCCTGCTATTTTATTTCCAGCACCGACAGTTGCAAATTCACATTGCTCTGGGAGGTGGGAAGAGCAGAGGCTGAGCAGGGATTGATTTACCAGCATTACCTAAAGGCAAAAGCATCCTGTATCATTAGTACAGGTAATACCCTGAATGGTTTGTTCTCAGTATGTTTTATTAGGATTACGCATCCTTCTATATTAGTATAAATGAGCTAAATAGGCTTCTCTAAACTTGTATAATCTTTATTCTACCATTAGTCCATTTCTTCTAACCTGTTCATGTTGTATGTACCCTTTAATGAAATTTTAATTATTTATTTTCTTAAGGATTGAGCATGAATGGGCGCATAGGCTGTAATTTCCGGAAAAATATGTTTTACATACTTAGCACACATGTCATACCTTACTTGGTCTTTTTTGTCACCTTTTGCCATTTGCTTATGTTTTTAAAGAGTTAATAAGGTATCATCAGATGTGGGTGTGTATATTAGCTGTGTGCTGGAGCAACGTGACTACAAAACCAGGCACGTTTCTCCAAATCCCTTGTAGAGCATAGAGGAAATAACCAATGAGGGTTGAACCAGCCAGATTAATGTTTTAGAATCCAGATCTGGGTATATGTATATTAATGTACAGTATACAGAATAATCAACAAAGTTAGGAGCAAAATGAAAAATTGTGGGAGACACTTGCTCCTAGGCTCCTTGGATTGTCAAGACTCGGATCTGCATACTTAAACTGGCTCTTGGCTTGATGTATTCTTTTTAGTACCTACCTGCACTTTAAAACATAAGGAAATGGTGCAAGAAATACATAAATGATGTCTATACTGGGCCTCCTAGTGTTATACTCCTTCTTATTTATTTGTGTAGGTTATTTTAGCTTGGTACACATTATAGCATACTGTGACTATGAACATTAAAGGTTAGAAAGACTAACTGGGCTTTGGGAATGTACAACACTATCACTGGCCAAAGCTCAAATAGATGGGAAGAGTTGATCAACCAATCAGTTCTTTCTGTTTTGGTTAGTTTGTGGGTATCTGTGGACTGCATAGTGAGGCCAAAAATACCATTCAAATTGAGAAAATGTCATTGTTTCATTGTAAAAGATTTATATTATAAAACCTGCTGGAATCCTTTATTTGAGATTCACAGGAATTTGTAGAAAATCCTCCACACATGATCCATGTAGTCATCAAGCTCCCCCAAATTGCAGCTGTTACTAATATGTCATGCATATTTGTTCTTTTTTAAGCTGGTGGAAATCGATTTACACTCATTTTGTAACTGAATAGTCCCACTGTATTACTGACATATAATTGTTGTGGATTACAAATTAGGCAAACAAAAATTGTGTTATGGGAAAAGTGAACATGTTTCACAAAACTGAAATTCATTTAGAAATTATTTTATAAATATGTTACCATTTTGATAAGGGTTTAAATAGTCTAAAACGTGAACTGGTCTTGGAGAATCTCTCCATTCCTTATAGTATGGGCATCACAATGGCTGACTTGTGCATCACTGTATTCAATATGCTCATCCCTCATCACAGCCCTGTAATACCTTAGTAAATATCTCTCCATATAAGCAGAATGTGCAGTTGACACTTACTTGTGTATAATATCTAATAAGGTAAATGCTGTATTTATTTATTTTACGTTCTAAAACAATTTGCTTAAAATCAAGTTCTGGATTTTTTATTAACACTATACAGTTTTTATAACTGTATAAACCATTTACCCATATTTTGTATTTATAGGACATATTGTGAATGCTTATATTGGTCTCTTAATATTTGCATATAGTTATAACCAGAGGATCAGATTCCTCTATCTTGGAGTTGCTAAAATATTTCTTTTTTACATACTATACACTGCAGACGACACCTGGAGAAAGGGAAGCCAACATGTTGCATATAGTGAAAAAATATATATATATTTTACAATAAAATCAGTTGGGCCAACAGAATGTTGTTACATGACTCATTTAAAAAAAATGTGTTTCCAAAAAATATAGATTTTTTAATACATGATATAATACATTTCTAACTACTTTATTTATTTATTTTCAATTGAGTCTTATCAATCTGTTGACAAAAATAAATGTGGGAGTAATTATTTGGACAAAAATGTATATTTGGCAAATGGCAGCTCATCCTTGTAAGATGTAGCAGAACACTGAAGGTGGCTCACATTACAGCAACATTTTTTTGATAAAACCAATATCAACACCTCCATTAATAATTGTTCTGTTTTTAATTGAGTAAATGAAAATATTTACTACAATAATATTTGGTAATTATTTATGCATCTTCTAATAGATCTATTAGTTCTTCCCCACATGTAAAGACGTCTCAAGTCACTGAGTTTTCACAAGGGATTTATCAAGAACAAACTGCTATATTTGTTGCTAAGGATAGAGTGCTAAGCTGTTAAGCTTCTGGATTTCCATAGGATTTCATCATCTGTATCTAGGTCTCCATCTACCACTGACATATAAGAGAAAGTGTACTCAAGTTTAACTTCATGTAACTAATAATGCCCTTTGTAAATTTAGTAAATTCTGCATATTTATTAATTTATGCAGTGCTGAAGAAAAATCCCATTTTCAATCAGACATAAAACTGTTATTACAATTCCCCAATATATTTAAATCAACAGGAACTTACATATCAACAGCAAATAAACTGTTTGTTAAAATAAATATATATGTATATATAATAAAACATACTTTTAAATATGCAGCAGTTTATAGCCCCACCCAATATCTATATCTACTTAGATAACTAATCAAAAAAATTACTGTGGACCCTCCAAGGAAGGTTTTGGCAAAGTGGGTGCTTTAGTCATGGAGGAGAGCTAGTCTAGTTGGTGCTCTAGTCATGGAGGAGAGCTAGTCTAGAGGGTGCTCTAGTCATGGAGGAGAGCTAGTCTCGTGTGTGCTCTAGTCATGGAGGAGAGCTAGTCTAGTGGGTGCTCTAGTCATGGAGGAGAGCTAGTCTAGTTGGTGCTCTAGTCATGGAGGAGAGCTAGTCTAGAGGGTGCTCTCGTCATGGAGGAGATCTAGTCTAGTGGGTGCTCTAGTCATGGAGGAGAGCTAGTCTAGTGGGTGCTCTCGTCATGGAGGAGATCTAGTCTAGTGGGAGCTCTAGTCATGGAGGAGAGCTAGTCTAGTGGGTGCTCTAGTCATGGAGGAGAGCTAGTCTAGTGGGTGCTCTCGTCATGGAGGAGAGCTAGTCTAGTGGGTGCTCTAGTCATGGAGGAGAGCTAGTCTAGTTGGTGCTCTAGTCATGGAGGAGAGCTAGTCTAGAGGGTGCTCTCGTCATGGAGGAGATCTAGTCTAGTGGGTGCTCTAGTCATGGAGGAGAGCTAGTCTAGTGGGTGCTCTCGTCATGGAGGAGATCTAGTCTAGTGGGAGCTCTAGTCATGGAGGAGAGCTAGTCTAGTGGGTGCTCTAGTCATGGAGGAGAGCTAGTCTAGTGGGTGCTCTCGTCATGGAGGAGAGCTAGTCTAGTGGGTGCTCTAGTCATGGAGGAGAGCTAGTCTAGTGGGTGCTCTAGTCATGGAGGAGAGCTCTGTAGGCTATTTAGCCTGTTAAATGTATTGGCTAGTTAGCAAGGGGAGTGTTTACTATACTCGTTTATAATTGACAGATATTCTGGCCTGCTGATGCATTTTTTCAAGTGCTGAACACAATGAGTAGAACAAAATGATACTCCTTACTTATCTGCTGCGCATTTTAAAAGTATGACTTCAATAACTCTTCTTTCTTCTAAAAAAAATAAAACGTCATGCAATAGAGTTTATTTAGTAACTGATTATGGATTCAATATAGCCTTTAAGACTTAAAAGTGGACTTTGGAGTTTTAGGTAGTCCAAAGGGCAGAAGAGGATCTACTCATGAGACTATCCCTATTTCTTTCTGTTCAGGTGAGCCTACAATGGCTACTTCAGATAAGCAGGCAGAGAAACATTCCTATCAGGACAGCCTCATGGGCAGGTCTTCGCCCATCTTCTAGACACCAATAGAATTGGAGAAGAGCAGCTCTGCTAATCCAGGAACAATTCAATTTCAAATCTAATTTTCAAAACTAAACTGAATTTATTTTATTCAAATACTGATTTTATCGCTATTTAGTTATTAATCAATATTGCCCCACATATATGTGTGTTTTAAGTGACAATAACTAAAATAAATATTTTGTCTCTGTAGCTGCCTGAACCATCGTGAAGATCCTATTAGGGATTTCTTGGTGTGTCTGCCTACTTCGCCTGTGGTGTCCAGCGATATATTAACTGCCCTTTAAGATGGAGAAATCCACACAAGAGCTGTTCCTCAACTTCATGATTGTACTCATCACCGTGCTACTGATGTGGCTGCTCGTGAAGTCTTACCAAGAATAAATGGACTAGATGATGCGTCTTGACGTTATCTAAGCATGTCAATCTTTCCAGCCCCTTCAGTGCTGATAAGGTCTCTAGAGTCTCCTTCAGCACTGAAGGGGCTTTGTAAATACATCTGAGGCACATGTACAACCTGTACATACTAACATCCAACTGTGCCCATGCTCCGCTCACATACAAACCTGACTGACTGCTTGTGGAAACCAGGAGAGCCATAGTCATACTCATAACTTGACCCACAGAATTGGTTCAGTTGATATCTTAACTACCATGAATTACAGAAAATAATTACCATTGAAGCAGTCCAGATGTGTGGTGCTTCTAAAGAAATGTGTAATAATATACTGCCTTAATATGGATATTCTTTTATGTAATCCCACAATAAACAGTGATGTCAAACAAACAGGGACACAACACTTTTTCAGCTGAGTAAATGAAAAGTTGAAACAATTGTGTTAGTGTTGTCTTTTCTTGGAGTTAAAGGTCCACCAGTTTTGGGAAAACAATTACATGTTTGTGAACTATGGAACAAACTAAGAGACTTTACATACTAGATAAGACACGATTACCAAAAAAGGGGGGGGGGAGGGGTTGGTGGCTCTAGGTGCAGACTTATTAGTAATGAACCATTAAAAGGGTGCCACTGAGTGTTTTACTTTTTCTCCCTTCATTTAAGATATTGGTAATTAATGTTCTATATGATGGGAAATGTTGAGCTAACAACATAATCTTGACGTTAAGTTTTATCTTGTATAAAGATATACAAATGAACAAGATAGGCAATACAGTCAACTAAATAAGTGGAATTCATTATAGACTATCATGATAACATCAATAGGGACATTGTTAAGAAAAAGTTAATATGTCAGTCTTGTTGAAAGAGTGATATATAGTATAAAAGTGAATATATAGACAAATCTAGTATGATATAAGAGAAAAACAGCCACCCTAGTATAAATATCTAGGTGAGCAAGAGATATTTTATAAACCACTTCATTAGAAAGTCATATAGTCAGTATACTATATAAATAATATCCATTTGGGAGGTAATAAATTAATTTAAATATCAATGATGGAATTTATATGAAAGAAAAAAAATGATATTTAATATGTAAATCCTCCATAATGCTTTGGATATAGTGAATTGAATGAAAATCTAGCAATTCCAACTGATAAGTAATAATATGGATGTTATAAAATCAAATATATATTGTCATATTATGCTCTAATAAAACACTGGTATTTTATTTTATTTTCTTAAATATACATTTTCCAATTTTCAATTTGTATAAGAAAATTGAATATATATTTATACAAAAAACTGACATAAAAAAAAAATCCTTAATATAAAAAAATAGACTCCACAAAAGTATTGATTTAAAATCAGATATTTAAAATTACTGATGAGGATGATGAATTTAAAACCATAATGAATTCACTAAATAACTTGACATCTTTATGGTTCACTAATAGATACCTTAAACAGCTTTGAGTATATGTAGCTCTACAATAAAGTATAATGAGACATATATAATATTTTAAAGTTAGTTAATTATTGTTTTTAATGCAGTCACAATCTCCATGACAACCAGAAACTATAAAGAGATGTTTACTGTTCATTGAAGAAATCTAGAAACGTGTGTCGGGTCAGACGCGGGTTAGTGACGTCATGGCGAGGCGTCCTACCTGCGGTCTCCACGCCAGTGTGCTGCTCTTTACTCCATGGACACAGTGCAATAAAGAATAACTAAGACAGATATTTAGAAATTATTTCATGAGAGGTCTAGCAGCATTATCAGGCTCTAATTTAAGAGATTACTCCAGATGAAAAAGAATATTTCCTAAAGCAAACGCAAGACTATTAGCACTTTATAGACACTACCTTAATAATTGAGTTAGACATAGTCCTGACTCCTTAATAGCCCCTTAGATCCCTATTTTTTGCACTTGCACTTTAATTTAAGATTGCACCAGATACTTAGGGCCTCATTCTATTATCGGCCGTAAAATGGCCGCAAGGCTGCGATTCCTTTTGGGGGTTCCGTTATCTTGGAATTCAATTATACGGCCCCGCTAGGATCTTCCCTTACGGCCGGCCGTATATGTTGCAACCGGCCGTAAGCTCAGAAAACTTTAAACGCAAAAATAAATTCAAGACGGCACTGAACAGCTCTGTAAATGCTAGGGATCATAATGGAGGACATGAGGATTAATAGCAATCCCCTCTCAAGCTTGCGCATCAGCCCAAATCCGAGTTTACATTAACTGTTTATTTTCCGGTCGCAGCGTGGCCAGGTCTGAGGTGCTCCAAGCCCTCTGGACTTTTTAAATGGATTTTTGACATAAATAAAAAAATAATTTATTTACGGATTTGAGTATAGGGGAATGTTGTGCTATTTTTGCTAACACCTACAATCACTTTATAGTCTCCTCAGAGTGCAGGATGGCTTTATTTCGGCTATATAATGTGCTTAATTGGTGCTAGCGGGACCTTTTTGGTGCAAGTAAGCTGCGGCTCGCTTTTAGCCTTGCAGAGAGGGTTCCCGGAGCAATTGAATAGCAACCGGGATTTTCTTGCGGCCGAAACTCTTGCGGCCGTTTTAGATCAAAGGCTTTCCTCCGGCGCGAGCGGCCGCAAGGGATAGCAAGGCGCCGGCCGCAAGCCTGCCGGAATCCCCGGCCGGAGGGGAATAAAATAGCAGAATAGCTTGCGGCCGGTCCTTGCGGCCCCGCATCTCCTACGGCCGATAATAGAATGAGGACCTTAGTATGTGCCAGTTTGCATAGTAGGTCATATTGACATAATCCCTGAATGAAATGCAGCGTCTGAATATGTTTTAAAGATTTATCTAAGTTATTAAAAGCTAAGTTTTATTTACTTATTTGTGTCTCTTTAAAACAATTGGGAATAATAGGTGTGCACTATAAGAGGGAACCTTTGTCTTAGTTTTTTTGATAGATAAGCCATGAGCATAAAAAACATTGTTGCTTTTGTCATTGGCATTAATATTCTGGATTGCTAGTTTGCATGCAGGCTGAAGATGAAGGGGGGGGGGGGGGGGACAAATCCCCCCCTAGATGTTTCTTATGTTTGCATGTATGTATAAATAAGCTATTTTACAGCCTGTGTATAAAATGACCTCTATCCCCCTCAGATTTATTCTGGTGTCTACACCCCTGCTTCAGACTTGCACTGCTATTCAGATATATTATCAAGTGCATATATTCCAACAGAACTGAATAGAGATCTACAATCAAGTTGTTCTTATCAATCTCCTGTGAGTAATCCAGTTAGGGACAAAAGCATAATATAATAGTTGAAAGTTAAAGGGTCCATTTATTTATTATCAATTTTCTGAAAACATTTTTCGCTTTATCAAGTCTTATTTTTCATAACATCATGTTATAAAAATAACACTTAAGTCATTTTGTGATTCCAAGCTACTTGTTACATAATTTCATTCTTCTCCTTTAAGCTATGGATAGGGAAACAAACGTGTAATAATGGGGGAAAAAGATGGTGATGGTGGGTAGAGGCTCCTTGGTGAATTTAGTAGAGAAAATAGATATTTGCCATAATTCATCAAAGAAATAGTAAAATACCATTGTGGGGATGGTTCATAACAGCAAAAAAGGAGGAATATAGCTTAGTGGGTACTGTGATGGTCTCTGGCTCATGGCCCTTCCCGAAGCCAGAGAAACTTAATGAATGTTGGTCTATGTTTATTATGTTAGATACATCCTAATTGTCGATGCTAAAACAAAAAAAGAATTTCCAGCCTTAGCTTGTTGTAAGCATACAGCTTTATGGAAGAGTACCAAGCCAATGTCAACCCAGCCTTGGATCCTGGTTATTAGGCTTTAATCATATCTATAATAAACTAATCAGTCCTCATCTTTAAGACACTAAATATAGATGAAAAAAAGAGTTAAAAAACGTGATGACTACCAAGCTTTTACTCGTCTTCAACAGATTCCAATCCAGGAGCAATTTTTGGAACTTCCCAAAAACCAAGTCTAGGTGGCACTTGTACCCAGTTGGCATCTAGTGTAACATACTGTATAGATGATTATATCTAACACATAGACTTTCATTTACTTGGAGAAACAACATAATTTATTATCATATGTTCTAAAAACACAACATTAACAAAGGATTTCACTCAGAGATACAGACACCAAAGTGAATTAGCAATCATAAGTAATGGTTGCACACAGAGAGAGCAGGAGAAGGGCTGATTGACAGGCAAATAATAATGAATGTATTGTATGGAAATTAATGTTTATACAAAACATCCACTTTATAATACATTGTTATTACCTATAGTTTTAAATGATAAATTCCATTCTACTATGCCCAGAAAGCTTGGATGGCTAGAGGGAAATGATACACTGTATTTAATGAGAATTATTACAATTTTTTATATTTGATGACATATGATAAGTTCATGATTCTAGGGTTTTGTATTAAAATGGAAGAGCAATAACAAAACTTGACATGTTTTTGGCTAACATGCTATCAGACCTATAATATTTGTATGCAATCCACTAAAATGAACCATATTTACAATATACTTTTTTAAATAACTAGAATTTGGTGTACATGAAAGTAAAATGATAAATATAATTTTTAATTGAATGAGACAGAGAGGGAAGGGAGGGGAGAGAGAGAGGGGAGGGAGAGAGAGCAGGGGGGGAGAGAGGGGGGCGAGCCGAAGAAGAGAGAGAGAGAAGATAGAGAGGAGGGAGAATGAGAGATAGGGGAGGGAGACAGAGCGAGAGGGAGGGGCAGGTGGAGAAGAGAGAGAGGAGGGAGAAAGAGAGATAGGGGAGGGAGACAGAGCGAGAGGGAGGGGCAGGTGGAGAGGGAGTGAGGGGGGAGATGGTGAGACAGAGAGGGGAGGGAGAGAAAGAGGGGAGGGAGACAGAGCAGAGAGAGAGGAGAGAGGGGAGGGAGAAAGAGCAAGAGGGAAGAAAGAGGGAGGCAAGTGGAGAGGGAGAGAGAGGGGAAGGGAGTGGGTAGGGGGAGGGGGAGAGAGAGGGAGGGAGACAGGGGAGGGAGACAGAGGGGAGAGAGAGAGAAAGAAGGGAGAAAGAGGGGAGGGCGCACAGAGAGGGAGAGACAGACAGTGAACAAAGATAGACAGAACAGACTATATGATACTGTGATTTATGACAGGCAAGTTACTAGCAGTTAATATATTAAAGGCTGTTTTAATATTTGATTATTTTTTAAAAGAGTTTGTCCATATTCAAACAACTCCTTTCAAAATCTTTTTTACAGCCCTAACAATATTTTGACATATAAACATAATATACTAGCGACTTCCCCGTCAAAAATGACGGGGCAATACAAAAAAGTGTTGAAATGCTGTTTGTCACACAATGTGCGTGTACTGTGTGCTTCAAATATATAGACCCCTATAACACACTAATGAACGCATGTAATAACACTATAAGTGCCATGAGGGTCATCAGGACCCTCATGACCCAAAGTGTAAGCACTACATTATTTTAACCCGGTCTCTTATGGCGGTCTATACAGACCCTCATAAGCCTCTATTTAACCCCATTAGTCCCATAAGGGTATTTAAAGACCCTCATGGGACAGTTAGAAGCCTACCATTGCCCCGTAAGTGCTATGAGGGTTCTCCAGTATCCTCATGACACTAAGTATAAAGATTACACTGCACTATAGCCCCCTAATAAACCATTACATCTAAACTAAGCCCCCTCTACACAAGCTTTTTAACACCTACACTACCTACCTACCCCCTAATAACCCCCCCACCGCTCTAATTACAGAAAATAAAAAAACTACATTACATAAAATAAAATAAAAACTAAATCACAAAAAAGAAAAAATCTACATTACAGAAAAGAAAAAAACCTAAGTCACAAAAAATAAAAAAGGAACATTACAGAAAAGAAAAAATACATTACAACCCCCCCCCCCCCCCCCCACTACAAAAAAAAAAATTGCACACCTGAAAAGGAAATACATAGAATACATACAATACAAATACAATAAAATACAATACAATACCCCCTATCTAATATACAATCAATACTATCTATTTAAAATACATTCCCCAATCTATCTAATATACAATACATCCTATCTATCTA
The DNA here is from genome assembly GCA_027410445.1 of Discoglossus pictus. Lineage (NCBI taxonomy): Eukaryota > Metazoa > Chordata > Amphibia > Anura > Alytidae > Discoglossus > Discoglossus pictus. The sequence continues at coordinate 431,459,275 of CM050164.1, forward strand.
AAATAAATCCCCCAATCTATCTAATATACAATACATCCTATCTATCTAAAATACATACCCCTAACATAATATTGATATAGTATCAAATGTTGGAATAGGGCAACCTTTGGGAAACAGTGATCACAACACAGTCTCGTTTGAGATTGAATTTAAAAAACAAAATTTTAAGGGATTTAAGGCATTTAAATTATACAAACAAGAGGGGACAGAGACTGCCTTACGGGAATACAAGGAAATCAACAAGGCTTGCAAAAGGGCGATTAGACTGGCTAAAATTAAAAATTAAAAATGAATTGCAAAAGAAATTAAGAGTAACCCTAAAATATTTTTTAAGTATATTAATGGGAAGAAGGCGAGGAAGGAAGCTATAGGAAGATTACAATGTGACACAGGCCGTCTGATAATTAGTGACCAAGAAAAGACAGATGAGCTAAATAGGTTCTTTTCTAGGGTATACACAAGGGAGGTACCAGTGGTTGGGACACGGCAACATAATGGGGCTACACTACCTTTGCCAAATAATTCGTTAACACAGGAAGTAATCCAAAAGAGGTTGGAAAAAATTAATGTTAATAAAGCTCCGGGTCCTGATGGAATACATCCAAGGGTGCTAAGAGAACTGGGTTCTGTAATACCCAAATCATTATATTTAATTTTTCAAGATTCACTCAACACAGGGTCTCTACCAGATGACTGGAGAAAAGCTGATGTGATACCTATATAGCAAGAGCAAATCCGGGGAATTATAGACCAGTGAGCCTCACATCTGTAGTGGGGAAGCTTTTAGAATGGTTAATAAGGGATAATATACAAGAATATGTCTATTTGAACAGGATTATAAGTAGGAGTCAACATGGATTTATGAGGGATAGGTCATGTCAAACAAATCTAATTAGTCTATGAGGAGGTTAGTAGGAACCTGGATCAAGGCAACTCAGTGGATGTAGTCTTTTTGGATTTTGCAAAGGCTTTTGATACAGTGCCACATGGAGACTATTGTGCAAACTTAGAGATACAGGAGTTGCAGTAAATATCTGCTCATGGATTGAGAGCTGGCTAAAAGACAGGAAGCAAAGGGTTGTTGTAAATGGAACATACTCCGATTGGACTAATGTGGTAAGTGGGGTTCCTCAGTGTTCAGTATTAGGTCCTCTCCTTTTTAACATATTTATTAATGACTTAGAGGTAGGATTGGAGTGTGGTGTCTCCATTTTCGCTGATGACACAAAGTTGTGCAAGGTAATTAAATCAGATAGGGATGTGCTTTCCCTCCAAAGGGATTTACACAAAATTGAGGAATGGGCATCTAAATGGCAGATGAGATTTAATATGAATAAATGTAAAGTTATGCATCTGGGAAGGAAAAATAGCCATGCAATTTATTTACTTAATGGAGCAAATCTAGGTGTATCAGATATTGAAAGAGATTTGGGAGTGTTTGTGGACAACCAACTAGGTAACAGTGCTCAAAGCCAAGCAGCCACTGCAAAGGCAAATAAAATATTAGCATGTATTCAGAAGGGTATAGAAGCCAGGGAAGCAAATATAATTCTGCCACTATACAAATCTCTAGTAGGCCCTTATTTGGAATATGGAGTACAATTTTGGGCACAACTTTTTTTTTTTTTTATACAACTAATTAATTAATAGTTAATCCGCATATTGCAGATCGGAGGAGATCTTGAAAGGTTGAACTTGATGGACTGAAGGTCTTTTTTCAACCTTAAATACTATGTAACATACATACAATACTATATAATATACAATACATCCTATCTATCTAAAATACATACCCCTAACATACATACAATACTTTATAATATACAATACATCCTATCTATCTAAAATACATAATCCTAACATACATACAATACTATATAATATACAATACATCCTATCCATCTAAAATACATCCCACAATGTAATATACAATAAATCCTAACTATCTAAAATACATCCTCCAATCTAACATAGAATAAATGCTATCTCTATATACAAACCCTAAATCTAAGCTAAAATAATATAATTAAAACCATTTACCTTTACAGATGTCCTTCAGATCAGCAACCTAGGAAAAAAACCAAAGCCCTTTGGATATTGCTGGTGATTAAGAGTAGGGGTTAGATAGGAAGGGTATGAGAACAAAGTGGAGTGATCCCTCACCCATTACCAGCATTGGATTGTATGATGTATAACTGGGTGACCAATTCTAGAATTTTATCTAGCCAAATAAGAGTGTCCCAAGAGAATGGCGCTAACAAGTGGTCCTTCATAAAAACCCAGGCAGGTTGATGTTGTGCCGAGTGAATAATAGGGCTGAAAGAAAGTTGGGCGGCCCTATAATATTTTCTCAAATCAGGGAGTGATAGCCCTTCTTTCGATTTATGCTTAAACATTAACATCTTATTGATCCTCGCTGGTTTGTTCTGCCAAATAAATTTGGAGACTTTCTTTTGGAAACCCATAATTTCCGATAAATTGATGGGTAAAGGAAGAAATTGGAAAAGGTACAAGAGTTGAGGGAGCACATTCATTTTGAAGGGATTTATTCAGCCTAACCAAGTTATTGGGAGTTTATTCCATTTTGTCAGATACTAACTTAAAGATTTTAAAATCAGATGGTAATTCTCCTCTTATAAGGAGCTCAAAGAAGGGGTCATTTTGAGGCCCAGATATTGAATATGCCCTGGAACCCAATTAAAAGTAAACTGTTCTTTTAATGTTTGCTTTAAACGCTCAGGTATGGCAATAGCCATTGCCTCTGTCTCATCTACATTTATACATAAGCCCAAAATTAGGCCAAATTCGTGAACAATGCCCATAAGTGACCTTAATGAGTTGGCTGGGTCCGTTAGGTTACACAAGATGTCGTCTGCGAACAAGGATATTTTATAGTGATGGTGCCTAAACTGTAAACCCTTTACTGCCGGATCTAATTGAATGGCCTGCACTAAAGGTTCCATCGCTAGGGATAGCAGCAAAGGAGAGAGTGGGCAGCCCTGCCTGGTACCCTTAAAGATGTTGGTCGTTGGTTTAGTTGAACCCGGCTGTTTCAAATGGGCCTGGGAGTTGTTATAATACATTTTGATCAAATTTACAAACTGCCCTTGAATGCCGAATTTGCCCAAAACCGCTTGTAGATAGTTCCAGTCCACTGTGTCGAACTCCTCTTCAACGTCCAAAGCTAAGAGACACAAAGGTATTTTAGATGATCTGCTTGATGAATTATATTAATGACCTTCCTTAGATTGTCTCTAGCTTTCTTTATGTATCAGCTGAGGTAGAAAGATTGTAAATCTATCTGCCATAATTTTTGCTAATAGTTTAATGTCCCCATTAAGAAGGGAAATGGGTCTATAGTTTTTTATTTCCATGTTGTCTTTCCCTTCTTTCTGGAACAGAACTATCTCCGACTGGTTCATCTCTGGCGGTAGCAGATTACCCCCCATTATTGAATTAAAAAAAGCAGCTAAGTGTGGCTCAAGTAAATCTTGAAATGTATTGTAGTATACATTGGAAAAAACGGCAGGCCCAGGAGCTTTACCCATTTCAAGCCCTTGAATCACTTTTTTAATTTCTTCCACTGTAATTGGCGTTACGCTTTGTTAATTCTAAATCTTCTATCTTAGGAAAGTAGCAGGAGGTCAGAAAGGTACAAATGCTAAAATCTAATGGTGAAATAGACCTCCTTCTTAACACTAGAATGAGGAAGAACAATCAGCCCCCACCCCCTTTAAAGAAATATTCAACATGCAAATTTCTATAAATTGTTTGTAACTTCTTAAGCCTACGTTGAATCCCCATCAGCGCAAAGTCCAAAGTCAACATAAGTTTGTCCTTTCCGACTTGTTATAATTTAATAACGCTAAGTGAACGAGAAGCTAACATTTCATATGTAGGAAAATCTATATTCGTATTATATGAACCTTCTGTAGCAGTAGCCCCACTTATTCTCAATAGAGATGTCGCGATCACATGCGTTTTTTGGTTCGCCTCCTATTCTTTATCATTGAGGAAACTTTGACCCTGCAGCTCACAGTCAACAGACACATTCCAGCCAATCAGCAGCATACACTCCCTTCCAGGGCCTTCCATCTGAAGGACAGCATACATTTTAGAATCATTCTGAAGCTGCATTCGTTGCGAGAGGACAGATACTGTAGCTGCTGGAGATTTAATAGGGAAATAGATAGCCAGGCTGTGTATTTAGCTTCCACTACAGACCTGAAGGACTAAATCTAATTTCAGTTGCCTTTTTTTGACTGTTATAGATTGAATAGCAATTGCCTGCCTACAGGCGTGTTTGTGAAGCCTATTGCATCTACTCTGCCAACTTTTGCCAGTGCACAGTGATACGTCATATCTGGTGCAACCGTAGTGTACAGTGACATAAAACAACACTTTTTTGACTGTAAAAGATTGAATAGCAATTGCCTGCCTACAAGCGTGTGTGTGAAGCCTATTGCATCTACTCTGCCAACTTTTGCCAGTGCACAGTGACACTCATATCTGGTGGCACCTTAGATTGCACGCGCAGTGCCCCAAATTTGAAGTAGGAGGTCCGACCAAGCATCTTTTTCCATCTCCCTGTTCCAAAAATCAATGTCATATACACGTCCCCTAATAGTGGACGTAACAGGGAATAAACCGATAGGAATAGTACTACTTAACAGTACACACCTTATAATAATGCAGACAGACGCAACGCAGAGGGAGGAGTCTGAAGAAGAGGAGTCAGAGGAGGAAGGTGGCTTTGAGGAGGTGGAAGACCAAATACAGCAGGCATCCCAGGGGGCTTGTCACCTTTCGGGGACCCTTGGTGGCTGGGTGGAGGAAGAGACCTTCAATGACATCAGTGAGGACAAGGAACGGGACATGGCTAGCTTGGTATCCAACCTTGTGCAAATGGGGAGTTTGCGGTTGTGCAAAGGGACTGTTTGCGGTTGTTTGCGGTGCATTAAACGGGGAGATTGGTCTGTTACTGTGAAGCGGGTGTAACCCTTACACTACCTGATCGATACAACATCATACCTGATGTTTTAAAGCATGTTATTCCAAACAATTTAGGAATGTTAGGTGATTTATGCCCTTTATGGCTTAAAACCCGACTCTGCATCAACTATGTAATTTTCCGTGGGAGTTTTGCCAGGGATCCCCCTCCGGCATGCCACAGTCCAGGTGTTAGTCCCCTTGAAACAACTTTCCCATCACTATTGTGGCCAGAAAGGGTCCCTGTGGGTTTTGAAATTTGCCTGCCCATTGAAGTCTATGGTGGTTCTCCGGGTTCGCCCGTTCGCGAACATTTGATGGAAGTTCGCGTCCGCTGTTCGTGAACCTAAAATTTGATGTTCGCGACATCACTAATTCTCAAGTTTGCCCCTAATGTTGAATCTAGTGTGAGAGGCCTCTTCTGTTTTCTGTTGGCTTGTGTTTCTTGTCATTGCATCACTGGTCTGTCTTTTCTGTAGATTCGATAGCAATTTGAACCCACCCACCTCCAAGATCAGCATCTCCAAGATCGGTCATAATGCCCTCCACTTGACCAGAGTCGAAGGGGCCAAGTTGGCATAAATTTGAAGTTGTGCTCAATCCGGTCCCAGGAGATTAGATGTCTTCCTTGAAGCCCCAAGTATTTTGTCTCTCGAGCTTTGCCGCAAAAATCTGACCAGGACGTCTTTTGGGAGTGTAGAATTTATTGGGCCTCCCAGGGCTCTGTGGGCACTCTCCATCTCAAGGTCTTTATCTATAATATTTAGAAGAATAGTACCAAACACCGCTCTGAGATAGGGTTGTAGGTCAGAGACCCCTTTGGGGATCCCCTTCACTCTCAAGTTATGTCTTCTGGTTCTATTTTCCAAGTCTTCCAACTTGGACTCTAAAGATGTAATATTGTCCATGTTAGCGGTTATATCAATTTTGTCAGCATCTTGCGTCTGTATAATTTGATCCGTGACCTGTTCCATCTCTTTTACTTATGATTACTATATTTTCAATTGGTCATTATTAAATCTAAATTAGTTTTAGATAATTGATCTTGGATGTTGTTGATATTAAAAAAAAATAAGTTTCATGATCCTCCTACCTGACTGTCTGCTTTATCTAAGGCAATTAATTAACACTCACAATTAGGGGGTGATTAGTAGGAAAAGCATACCCAGTTGGCTGAATCAGCATAATCACAGAGGTTTATATATGCTGAAACCTTTGCCAATATTCAAATTGAACCAACTGATGTTGTTCTTCCTGCTAAACCTCTTCTCTAATCTTTGAACGTAAATTACCTTTATTTGTTATTTTTTAATAATACCCAATTTCCATTTCCCTTATTTATCGGTACTACTTTAATTTCTACCACAAGCAAAGCAAAAATCTTCTTCTTTCTATTTTGCATACTAAATAAATTTAAATTCAGCTTTCAATAAATAAATGTGCTTTCAATATTTTGCAATTTACCTGCTACTTGAATACTGTGGTAAAAAAAATGATATATGCAGCCTTATTAAAATCCAGCCTCATAAAAGGGAGGCTTCTACTTAAATCCTACGTACTGCAAAATTTCTCAAAGTTACAACGCTATTACATTAGCCCTGCAGCAGGGCCGTCCGTATGAACACTGCGATAATGTACATGAGGAGTGACAGCCTGCGAGATGATCTCACCTCTATGCGGGGGTCCCCACCTCTATGCGGGGGTCCCCACATTAACACCTTGCTGCAGGGGTCCATATGGATCCCCGGTGGCCCCCACACATTAACCCCTTGCAGCGGGGGTTTTAAAATTAAAAAAAGTTTAAAATTCCCCGCCGCAGCTCCTTAAAGGGCCCGCGGCACACTATTAACAATCCCGGCCGCCGCAAAAAAAATTAACCCCCCTCTATCGGGACCCCTGAAGTGTCCTCACATTAACCCCTTGCAGCGGGGGTCCCCGATCTGCATAGATCCGCCCCCGCTGCATTTAAAAAATTAAAATCCTGGCCGCGGCACCTAAAATTACCCCCCCTTTATGCTGGGGGTCCCCATCGGGACCCCTGAAATGTCCCCACATTAACCCCTTTCTGCAGGGGTCCATTGGGACCCCCCAGCCCCCCCACATTAACCCCTTGCACTGATCGTGACCCTGCTGCATTTACTTTTTTAAATTTCCCGCCTCACGGGTCCTTAAAGGACCATAAAGGTCCTGAAAGGACTCGCACTAAAAAATATTAACCCCAAGCAACTAAAATTAACCCCATAACTCATGGGGGTCAATACAGATCCTCATAAGCCAATAATTAACCCTATAACTCATGGGGGTCAATACAGACCTCCATAAGCCAATAATTAACCCTATAACCCATGGGGGTCAATACAGACCCCCATAAGCACTTAATTAACCCTATAATTAATGGGGGTCAATACAGACCCCCATAAGCACTTAATTAACCCTATAACTCATGGGGGTCAATATAGACCCCCATAAGCACTTAATTAACCCTATAACTCATGGGGGTCAATATAGACCCCCATAAGCACTTAATTAACCCTGTCACTCATGGGGGTCAATACAGACCCCCATAAGCACTTAATTAACCCTATAATTCATGGGGGTCAATACAGACCCCCATAAGCACTTAATTAACCCCGTCACTCATGGGGGTCAATACAGACCCCCTTAAAACCTCTATTTAACCCCGTCACTCATGGGGGTCAATACAGACCCCCAATAAGCATCTATTTAACCCCATCAGTCCCATAAGGGTATATTATGACCCTGATGGGGCTGTTAAAAACCTAACATTAACCACATAAGTGCCATGACGGTCCACAAGGACCATCATGACACTAACTACAAACACTACACTATAACCCCCAATAAACAATTAAATCTAAACTAACCCCCCTCTACACTAATCTATCAATACTTACACTACCTACCTACACTACCATCCCCTTAATAAACCCCCCACCACTCTAATTACAAAAATAGAAAAACCTACATTACAGAAAATAAAAAAACCTAAATCACCAAAAATAAAAAACCTACATTACAGAAAATAAAAAAATACATTACAACCCACCCCCCACTACATAAAAAAAATTACACATCTGAAAAGGAAAGACAGACATACACAATACAATACATACATACAATACATTACATACAATACATTACATATAATACAAATAAAATACCCCCTATCTAACATACAATCTATTTAATATGCAATAAATCCTAACTATATCACATACATCCCCCTATCTATCTAATATACAATAAATCCTAACTACATACAGAAACCCTAATTCTAAGCTAAAATAAAATAATTAAGACCACTTACCTTTGAGATGTCCCTTCAGATCACCAACCTAGGGGTAAAAAAATAAATAAATTAGTACAAAACATTAACATAAAATAAATAAACATTATATACATTCGAAATACTCTACTCATCTTTCCAGCATGTCCCGTCCTTCTTCTTTTCTTCTCCGGCGCGGCCCTGTTAAAAGAAACACAATACATTAATATAATATACAGACACAAAATAAAATAAACATATAAACATATAAATATACATTAAACTTACCTCCCCGCGATGTCGCCGGCCTCCTCCTCTTCAGCCCCGGCACTCGCAGACCTCCCTGACGCTAATGAGCCTCCCGGAGCCTCCCAAAATCCCACCCTGATTGGCTAAAGCACCTGTCAATCTTTATTGGAACCAATCACAAGTTGCAGATGCCATCAGCCAATCACAATGGGATACACCTCCACGGAGTGATGGGTGAAGACATCTGCGCATTCTCATTGGCTGTCACTCCTCATGTACATTTCCGCAGTGTTGATACGGATGGCCCTGCTGCGTAGCTTACACGTTTCTCGCAGCAGGAAAAATGTAATAGTGTCGTAAGGGTTTAAGTAGAAGCCTCTTATTTACGAGGCTGGAATTTAATAAGGCTGATGATGTTGAAAAGTTGAGAAGAAGAGCCCAAGGGAAATATAGGAGGTTAATAAGAAGGAGAAGGCACAAGGAAACATCAGTAAGGAATAGTTAGTAGGTGTTGCGAATTTGATCAGCTGTAACATATTTGTGTGACCGAATAAATTAAGGGTAAACAGGGTTGGGTGGGAGAGTAGCAGGGAGGGAGGGGATTGGTTTGCAGTCCAGTAAGAGGAGTGTAAGCAAAGAGGAAGTTATTCCTAGAAAAACAGGATGTTATTAGAGTGTGATAGGGAGGGGTCAAGGGTAGGCTTCAAACTTCTACATACAATAGACTCTCAGTTTTCCAGAACTCAAGAAACCAGAAAAAAAAATTGAATACTGTACTTTAAATAAAAATTGTAATTTAAAGGGCTCAACAAATGCCAGGAGCCAGGTTGTCAGGTACCTAGATTTCCTCCACTGTATGTCTCTGCAATTCAATGTTACCTGGAAGCAGACAGGCATAAGTGACTGAGCCAGTGCTGTGTTGCCATTACATTCCTAGGTATCAGGACCGCACCCTCCTACCCAACGTAACTGTGTGTAAGTGAGGAGTGAAAGCTGCTGCTGCTGCTAGAACAGCCCTCACCGACAAATATACTTAGCAGAGCATCCTATGTGCAGCTCATCTAGGCCTTTTTTAATAGTAACTATCAAGCAACCAGAAACTATATTTATCCAGCATCTGCCAATCCTAATGGGTGCTGGATAACTGAGTCTACTGTACCTTTATATCAAAATGTATGTGAGACCCCTCAGTTGAAAGAGGCGGAGGACACTCATTATACATGGAAGGTTGTTACAGAAAATCCTAAATATTTCTGTTTTTCTTTTTTTTAAGTTACAATTTGTTTACAAAAACTGTAATATGGTTTATTTCCCATTTCAGTTTTTTATTTGTGGCCTGTATGTCTTCATGGACATTATACTAATTCAGACTAAGGGACTTTGTAGTCATAGGTTTTATGCATATTTGCATACTGTGATATTATAAAAGATTTTTTTTCTCCAATTCTAAAAAAGCATTAGCGATGGTTTCCTATGGTAATCCAATTAATAATATATTACAATGAAGAATCATCAAATAAATATACACGTACATCCAATTAATTATATTGAAATGAAATTGTGTCAATATGACATTGACCAAGGTCACAGCTTTTCATTTGAAGTAAAGCTGAGATTTGTGTAACATTGTTCAATTGCTTGTTAATTGATGTTTCCAAAATCCACAGTGAACAGCTGGTGGGAAACGTGAAACCAAATTCCAGGCATTACAATGGCGGCCTGAACTGAGGAGCAGCCACGATGTGTTAGTCATGAACTTTACAGTGCTAAAGACGTGCTGAAGAATGATGGCAGCCTGCTGCGGAAATGCTTAGGAAGGGGGGAAACTAATGAGACGCAAGTAGAAATATATGTTTGCACCTGAAATAAACCTATTTACTGTATATATATATATATATATATATATATATATATATATATATATATATATATATATATATATATACAGTGGACATAAAAAGTCTACACACCCCTGTTAAAATGTCAGGTTTCTGTGCTGTAAAAAAATGAAACAAAGCTAAATCATTTCAGAACTTTTTCCACCTTTAATGTCACCTATAAACTGTACAACTCAATTGAAAAACAAAATGAAATCTTTTAGGTAGAGGGAAGAAAAAATATAAAAATAAAATAATATGGTTGCATAAGTATGCACACCCTTAAACTACTACTTTGTTGAAGCACCTTTTGATTTTATTACAGCACTCAGTCTTTTGGGGTATGAGTCTATCAGCATGGCACATTTTGACTTGGCAAGATTTGCCCACTCTTCTTTGCAAAAACACTCCAAATCTGTCAGATTGCGAGGGCATCTCCTGTGCACAGCCCTCTTCAGATCACCCCACAGATTTTCAATCGGATTCAGGTCTGGGCTCTGGCTGGGCCATTCCAAAACTTTAATCTTCTTCTGGTGAAGCCATTCCTTTGTTGATTTGGATGTATGCTTTGGGTCGTTGTCATGCTGAAAGATGAAGTTCCTCTTCATGTTCAGCTTTCTAGCAGAAGCCTGAAGGTTTTGTGCCAATATTGACTGGTATTTGGAACTGTTCATAATTCCCTCTATCTTAACTAAGGTCCCAGTTCCAGCTGAAGAAAAACAGCCCCAAAGCATGATGCTGCCACCACCATGCTTCACTGGGGGTATGGTGTTCTTTTGGTGATGTGCAGTGTTGTTTTTGTGCCAAACATATCTTTTGGAATTATGGCCAAAAAGTTCAACCTTGGTTTCATCAGACCATAACACCTTTTCCCAGATGCTTTTGGGAGACTTCAGATGTGTTTTAGCAAAATGTAACCTGGCTTGGATGTTTTTCTTCGTAAGAAAAGGCTTTCGTCTGGCCACTCTACTCCATAGCCCAGACATATGAAGAATACAGGAGATTGTTGTCACATGTACTACACAGCCAATACTTGCCAGATATTCCTGCAGCTCCTTTAATGTTGCTCTAGGCCTCTTGGTAGCCTCCCAGACCAGTTTTCTTCTCGTCTTTTCATCAATTTTGAGGGAGCTCCAGTTCTTGGTAATGTCACTGTTGCGCCATATATTCTCCACTTGATGATGACTGTCTTCACTGTGTTCCATGGTATATCTAATGCCTTGGAAATTCTTTTGTACCCTTCTCCTGACTGATACCTTTTAACAATGAGATCCCTCTGATGCTTTGGAAGCTCTCTGTGGACCATGGCTTTTGCTGTGGGATGCGACTAAGAAAATTTCAGGAAAGACCAACTAGAGCAGCAGAACTTTATTTGGGGTTAATCAGAGGCACTTTAATTGATGGCAGGTGTATGCTGACTCCTATTTAACACGATTTGGAATGTGATTGCTTAATTCTGAACACAGCTACATCCCAAGTTATAAGAGGGTGTGCAGACTTATGCAACCAAATTAATTTTATTTTTAATTTTTATTCCCTCCACCTAAAAGATTTCAGTTTGTTTTTCAATTGAGTTGTACAGTTTATAGGTCACATTAAAGGTAGAAAAAGTTCTGAAATGATTTATCTTTGTCTCATTTTTTTTACAGCACAGACACCTGACATTTTAACAGGGGTGTGTAGACTTTTTATATCCACTGTATATATATATATATATATATATATATATATATATAATACATGTTGGACAAATATATTCTATGAAGAAATTTTTTTTACAGTGGTACCTCGGTACTCGTCTACCTCGAAACTCATCATATGTCAAGGCAAACTACCTTGACATGGCAAAATACCTTGGCACTTGTCGTTTACCTTAGTACTCAACACGCTTGTATGAGTCACTTTACTTTACTCCATATGGGAACTTGGTACTTGTTGTTTTCGCCACTTGTCGTGCTTTCTGGAACCATTTAACAACAAGTACCAAGGCTCCACTGTATTCAGTTATTCTATTTTGCATGAAATATCCTACTCTCAAAAAATCCACTGTGGTTACTTGTTTTCTATATAGTTCTTTGAATAACTACACTTGATAATGGCCAAAATGTTTTCATAAAACAAATAAATACGCAAACAATACACAACATTTATATTTTTAGATTCTATATACAACTAACTTTTATCGCAGGGACCCATTTACTTTTATTAAGTCATACTGTCTGTTGTAAGGAGGATTTGTGCTTGCAAAAAAATGAGTTTTCATTTTGACCTAATGAATACATTGATAATTGTAAGTGCCACACTCCCAATGTGCAGAGATGAGCTTTCTGTTTATCCAGTCTTTTCTCACCTTAGGAAGTATATAAGCAGAAACCAAAATGGTAGATACTACGGCAGAATAATTGCACCTAAACGGTAATAAATTAGAGGCTGTATTATAATTAGGTTGTCTGCTTAAAAGTGTACTTCATCACAGTAGTATATTTAAAATATCTGACAAAAATGGTCCTGTAAATGAAGAAATATCTGTTGCTTATTTTCCCCCCAAAGTTTCCTAATTTCTATATTAACAGTTTTGTTAACTGAATAAAAGGACTGCTGAAATGTCATATACCGTTTGGGCTTGTGAAGAAATTAACTTGATAATGTGAACATGTTTTAAAGTTTAAAGTAAATAAATAAATAAATAAATAAAATAACAAAAATACCGTCTTTAATCTTTTACTTTTCTATTCAAGTTTGTTCCTAACATAATCAGACACCTTGGAGAATTGAGAGAAAACTTGCAGCCAGATAGAATCTTTATTCGGTTCTTTTGAAACACAGCCACTGTGAATTGCACTTTGACAATAGAAGTAAATTAAAGAGCAAGCCCCAGTAAGATATTCTTCCTCATCTGGCTTTAATTAAATTAGCAGTCCAAGATGGAAAGTCCCCTAACACAAGCAGATACAGCTAAATATAAAATTTTCTCTAAAATAGTTTTGTGCTCATGGCTTAGATACAGGGGCGTAGGAGCCAATTAAATTCTGAAGGGGATTTATCACAGCACCATAGATGAATAAATGCATGCTAGAGACTGTGAAACATAAGGTAATGATAAGAAACAATAATATGAAGTAGTGCATATCTTTGTGAGCTCCATCTGACTGGTTTTCACTGTTCTACTTATTGATGTTGGGGATGTGGGAGCCATGCAGAGGGGTGTTTCTTTCATCTGCAAATATTTTAATATGTATATGGGGGGATAGAAAAGAGAAGGTTTGTGGGAGATTGTTATTCAAACTCCAACCCCTACTTTAGGGCCTTCTCCGTCATTAGAGGGCAAAACAGGACAGCCCAACCCTGTTATACTAGACAATATTGCTCTCTACTTCCCTATCTGCATCCAGAAAACAATACATGGGAGCACTGACGTACCACTATGGTGCTATGCTCACAATATGGGAAAAAAATACACTTTATAGTGGATGCATTATTTCATTATTTAATTTATTATCTATTATGTACAATTATGCTTTACTTTGATTTGCATTAAATTGAATGTACGTGAATGTCTGCTTTCTCAACGGGGGTCTTATAAAATAACAAGCTTTCCATTATTTCTACTAAATACACTGGCAAGAAGGATTATCTCAGTTCAATTACAAATAATGGAAGGGTTTGCATTTCAAGCATTTGCTCTCACTGCGGTATACATGTATTTGTTGTATTCTTTTTATACTCTCAAAAACATGTATTATATATATATAAATTTATATATGTGATACATTTACAGGGATTGGAACTTCTTGTGAGCCAGGCTCCTACAATTTGGACTGCTGGCTCCTAAATTTTTTTCAAATGTAAATAAAGGGCATCCCTCTATCGTGCTAATACTCTTCCTAGGTCCTGTGTTTTAGATGTTTTTTAAATTGTGGAGCCCCACACAGACCACCATGATATAACTAAGGATAGCCATAGGGGTGCCTGCCATGGTATGTGATAGTAACTCATATAGCATGGAGGACCTCTGTGGTATCCCTAACATTAACTCCTATACCATAATGGCCTAGTGTGTCTTCCAAGAGTCTAGGCCTTGAATAGGATTTCCCTGGGCCCCTTTGGCTTAGGTGGGGTCTCCCTGGGCCCCATTAGTCTAGTGCGGATCCCTTGGGCCTTGATGGGCTCCTAACGCTAAGTGGGAATCTCAAAGTATTGAAACAATATGAGGGTCCCAGTTCATTACACTGCTTGCACTAGTGGTAGCCCTCATGCAGTGGCGCTTACTTACGCTTTTTTGCATCTACATCTACTCTGTGCCAAACTTGAGTTGTATTTTGATGCTATGTGGACTGGTGGATGAGCTAGGCCTAGTGATGTGCATCTGGTTGATACACATCAGTTTAACGCACCAGCAACTTAGCATCTTTGCTCAGATATTTTGCCCATATGCTGCTTCTAGGCCTTATCTTTATATTGATACTAATGCGTGATACTGATTTCCTGTAAACCCTTTGTCTGTTTTTACAATTCTACCTTCTGGATCCCTGACCTTGGCATATAAATGCCCAAATTCTGGCTTCCTGATCCCTGGTTTGTACCTTTGACCACTGTTTGTCTTCTGCATACCCCAACTCCTGCACATCACACCTATTCCACTGTCTCTGGCCATCTTGCTGCAATGATCTTCCAGATCGTCCAGATCTTACAGTAGCTTTATTTTTTAAAGCAGAATATGTTTGGCTGCATTTAATTTCAATGGTAACAAGATAAAACTTCCATATTTTGGTCTGCTTTTTGTGAATTATCAACTGCTTTGTTGTGTCATCTAATTTGCTTTTTGGCTATATGTAAAATAATTTTTTAATAAATCGTCTTGCTCTTTCCCCAAAATACTGTATATACGGTATATGTTTTTTACTTGTTACCTAAATTTAAAATATATACTTTCAGTGCCGTTTTTGCTTCACTTGTAACTGTACCATGATGTACAGAAGGCTCTCGGGTTAACCGGAACTCAAGCAACCAGAACAAAAATGTAATACTGTACATTAAATACATATTACAATTTACAGGGCTCAACAAATGCCAGGAGCAAGGTTGTCATGCCACAAAATGCTTATAGGCACCTAGATTTCATCCACCGTACGTCTCTGCAATTCAGTTTTACCTGGAAGCAGACAGACATGAGTGACTGAGCCAGTGCAGTGTTAGCGTTACATTCCCCGGGATCTGCACCGTACCCTCCTGCCAAATGTACCTGTGTGTAAGTGAGGAGTGAAAGCTGCTGCTGCTAGAACAGCCCTCACTGACAAATATACTTAGCAGA
Source organism: Discoglossus pictus (assembly GCA_027410445.1). Taxonomy (NCBI): domain Eukaryota; kingdom Metazoa; phylum Chordata; class Amphibia; order Anura; family Alytidae; genus Discoglossus; species Discoglossus pictus. The sequence continues at coordinate 431,474,987 of CM050164.1, forward strand.
GCATCCTATGTGCAGCTAATCTAGGCCTCTTTTATATGTAACTCTCAAGCAACCAGAAACAACATTTATCCGGCATCTACCAATCCGCATGGGTGCCGGATAACTTAGAGTCTACTGTATTAATGCTATATTCAGTGTGAGTGCTGTGAAATGCTACACACCGTATAGAAGCAAATGGCAAAGGGGAAGACCTGTTCTGTCATGACAGATACTGTTAGCAGAATTAAGTTGTCCTCTTCTTCTGAGGAACTCTGCTTCTCAGCTTCAACTCTTTAAATGGTTCATTCCACATAACTGTCTTTAGCTGCACTTGACCTATATGACCTGCCATATAGAGAGACACATGTCCTAAGACAAGCTCTTGTTAACATCTCTTGAAGACTGGCAGAACATTTATATTTTTGTGAATAATGTGTTTAATTTCTACAGTTTGAATGCACACTTACCAACCATCTTTTAAAACAAGACTTTTTCTGTGCTTGGGGAGAGTCAATAGTCCAATGCACAAATAAATAAACAAGACCCCTACTCACTAGGAAATTGAAAGCATAAGGAATGTATAACTAAAATCAAATTTTAAAAACATACACAACAGTAAATATATATAATACTATAAAACAGCATTTTAGCAGAAATTATTGAAAACATTTAAATTAATTTTTATAAATGAAAATGTATAAATAGAATATGTTATCTAAAGACTCTATTGGAAACGTGATTTGTTTAATGATAGAATGTTATCATTATAACTCTCTTCAGTTTCTTGAATCAGTATCTTTAATTTCCTTTGTGTCTCTGCTATATTATTTTCATCCTGGATTGAATTTTTTTAGACATTGTGGTTTACAAAAACTAAAACTTACTTTCAGTTTAAATAACTTGTTTTCACCTTTTACAGTGGAAAGAAAATGGTAGAAAATACATTCAAAAGAATTTTAAATATGGAAATTAGTACAAAAAATGGCCAATACCAAAGAACAAAATGTTGGAGCATTACTGATCATCTACAGCAGAGTTTTATCCTATGGGTATTAAACATTGTGATCAGATTTCCAACATCACCCTGTAAAAGACTACTATATTTTGGGGAAAAAAATCGATTCAGATGTTGTGAATCTTGTAAGAAATTAATAACATTGGCCCCATTTAATTCCAAGCCTGTAATTACCTTCACACAGCCTGTATGTCTGCAGGTTAGAAATTTGTTACAGTTACAGATGTATTTAATTGACTCAAGCCCGCAGTTACAGGCTCACAGGCACCACACGCAAACCATGAATCTGTATGTACCATTTCAGGGCATGATCATGATCAATTATGTAAGCCCGTAAGTTACAATTTAGACAGAGCCAATAGTAAATGAGACCCTCATCATGACGTCAGTAAAACATGGAGTTTAGACTACAATTAATTAGTGTTTAGAAGTCCGATCTGCAATCAGACTCGCAATCCCGAAATGTAGAAATCAATAAAAATGAATAAATCAACTGTTCTAGTCCATGTGGGTGGCCTGATATATATTAACTCCTTGATTCCTGAGATCAATATAAATAAAACGTGAAAAAAAATATTTTTTATTGCAGATTTGCGAGCTTGAGACTGTTGTGCAATTAATTCTAATACCTTTCATTGCTTTCCCAGTATTTTAAAGTACACTAGTGTGTATTTGTTTGCTTTTACAGTGTTACAAACAAGTGTTTACAGGTTTGAAGCTAATTGCGGGCTTGTTGAATTGTTGCAATTGAATATGGAAATACAATTTTTAAAGAAGTTTTGTTTTCTCTTTCTCTAATACCCTCCTTCACACTATTACATCTAACAAGTAGTCCCCTCTGCTTACATCTCTATACCCAATTATCGAGTTCACTATAATCTTTCATAATAGCAGTTACCTCACCTCCTCCTGTATCAATGTATATGTACAAATGTGCCATCTCATCTTATTTTCTACCCCTGGATATACAAATACTTTTATGAAAATATATTAATAAAATAATAATATTGCAGTTAACTGCAATAATATTATTATTATTATTATCAACTTTTATTTTTAAATCTCCAACATGTTCCGTAGCACTGTACAGAGGAAAAACAAAAGGAAAGATACAATATTATACAATATTAACAACTGCAGAAAATGGAGGGCCCTGTTTTGAGCCTCAAATCTTGTAAAAGCATCCTACATGAATGGAAACTCGCTATTTCCAATCTAATGGGAATAATAGAGGCAGATAAGGGATAGCAAGTTAGGAAGGGAGAGTTTTCATAGGTAGGAAGGTGTGCAAAGTTAGTAGGGTATTAAAGTAGTTGGAGAGGGAAGGGATCTGATGGAAAGTCACTGTGAGGCGAATGGTACTAGTATGTAATATGTTATATGCCCCTAGTGGTCAGATAATGTAACCTGTAAATGAGAATGTCAGAAAACACAAAGTTTAAACACAGTTTAAGTAAAAGTAGCTCATGGGAGCATAAAAGGTGAGATGATTATTAATATACAAATGTATAGTTTGTGTACTAGACAGTGAGTTAATAATATTACATCAGTTCTAATAAAGTAGTGAGTAATTATGTGGCTGTCTGCACAGTCAACCTTTTAGTATGATCAATGGCAATCCAATCAAGTAAATACACCCTGCTACTTGGATAGGGCATACTAAATAAACATTTTGGAACTCATGTCCAGCACATACCAAAAGGCCTGATTAAAGAGTTGCTACATGACAGAGGACTTGATTCATTGGAAGCAAAATGCTGTAGATGAAGCCAGATTTATGATCCAGGGGATTTTTGGAAGAACCGAACAGCTCATTACATTGCATGAAAGAACTGATACATTACCGAATTTATTGCAGGTACAAACCAATATTTGTCAATTTTATCTAGCTAATAATGTGACCTATTGAAACCTCAGGATGGCTTTATTCATACCCTAGACATGCATAAATCTGTTATTGTATTGTACTTGGAACACAACTTGTTTTTTTTTTCAATCATTTAAAAGAACATTTTTAAACAAAAGTTGTTGTTTTTTTTCATGAAAAAATATTAAGTAAAACTTTTCTAAATGCCCTAATAGCAGTTACATTTCTGAATTAGGACACAGTATATTAGAAAAGAGGTTTGACACTGACTAGCGTTTTGTATGCCAACCCAAAAAGATGAATCATGGCCTCACACGGCCTCACATGGTCTCATATGACTCTAGTAAAGGTAAGTCGATTTATATCTATTTATTTCAATATATCTGCTATGAGGATACTCTTCCAACATTATCCTCACCTATTGAAATCAAGAAAAATTATTTTTACATAAAATTTTTTAACTGGTTTGTTAAAATGATCAACCAAAACGATAAGAAAATGTAGCATACAGGTAAAAAATGCTGTTCCAGAGAAAGGCAGGTTGATTATAGAGACATTATTCCCACAATGAAAAACAAACAGTGAAAGCTTTGTATTTTTGTCAATGAAGAATATTTGAGATGGAAATATGTATATGGTTTTGATACTGTTTCCATACTACAAATGTATGCCCTCTGCCTTCTCCAATTCTTTTGAGTCTTGTTACAATGGTAGACACACAATATGGTATGGTGGGTAGAAAGGTGAAAAGCAATTCTGAGTACACCTACATGTCCCAATCTGACCACAAAATTACTCAGCCAACTCAAGCAGCGAAGGATTCTGGGACATTTGTATGTAACTACTCAGAAATCTTAGCTTCATTGGAAGCACTGTTTTTGGATAAATTCCGTGTGACAACAGGGCTCCTGATTTTCTTCAGACCATGTTGTGGTACTTCTGTATCCTTGTGGAAATAATAAACCTAAAGTTTCTGTACATGGTCTAATTTGGGAAATGTCATCACATACCTTCAAAATATATTTATTATATATAAATCCTACTCTTAAAGATGGCATAATCCAATTAATCCATTTTAATTACAAATATTATAAAATATAGCATATCACTATCAGTAATAATGTTTTTACAAGCAGTGCTTGGTTAAAGTCAAGTGTAATATTTGGGTTATGCCTGGCTGGCAGGGGGTTAGTAGTCCCCTTGCCAGCATGTGGAAAAAGGAGTCAGGTAGCTCTGAGCACATAGCAGGAGGTCTACTATAGCTGCTGCACTCCTAATTATGCAAAAGCGGCAGATAAGTGGCACAGCACATTGGATGGAAACAGTAAGATATTTACAGCCTTATTAAATTGCGATTCGGCCAATTGAATAGGGCTCTATATAAGCACCTAGCATATTTTTTACAGAAGTTTTTAGTTGGTGAACTTCTATCAAAAAGCAAGGTCTTCACTAACTAAAAACTTCTGTAAAAAAAATATGGTATGCGCTTACATAGAGCCCTATTCTATTGGCCAAATCACAATTTAATAAGGCTGTTAATGTATAATAACTAGCATTACAAAGTTTAGACATCATAATTAAAGTATACTTATGTATGAACTTTCATTTTAACAGCCATTATATGGTTGTTTAAGCCTAGTGCCTGAAATTGTGGAAATTGAACCACTTCTGGCTTTTGACCAGTTCCCTTTTTTAGCACCACCAGTTGTCCATTTGTATGACTTTAGGAAAATATATTGCAGTGGTCTTTCTAGTCAATCTGTCTGGTGGGATTGGCAGCAACAATCTACCTGTTGAAGACCCTTTGGACAATGGAAAGGGTCCCTAATCTTTGAATGTAAAGAGGGTTGAAGGTCTTCTTGGTTCATTCTACCTTTTGGCTGGTTCCCAGGACTTCTTGGCCAGAGCCCTGAAGCGAGTGCTAAGAGGTTCCCAAATTCTTAAATGTCCATCCCTGGATCCATTACAGAGCACAAATAGAGACAATAAGTAATGGAGCACAAATCCCATGGAGAAGTTTTGAAAAGCGTCTAGATAATGTTGTCAGCACATCCCACAGCTCATGATGGCAAAATGTATTCTATATTCCCTATCTCTCTGGGTGGTTTTCTGTGATAGAAACCTTGTAATACTGCCATGATTGCCTCTGGTACTGATGTCTTTTGTTGAAAGCTATTCAATTGGCTGAATTGCAATTTAATAAGGCTGCAAGTCTCTGCACACTGGTAGGAGACGGGAACTAGCTGTAGTTACTGGTGAAGTTGAAGTCCAACTTCATCTTTGTCCCATTAAAAAAAGCTGTTGTTATTTAATGCAGGCTAGCCTAGGAGCTTACAGTCGGTTTTAGTGCTTCCTCTAAGGTTAAATAGCATGCAGCATTTTTTATTTGTTGCTTTATATATAAATAGTTCTAAGTTGGTTATTTCTTCACCTGTAGGTATGTTTTAATAAATATTTTGTTAACCAGATGCAGATTATATTAAAGAAACATTTACAGTATAGCAAGCTATATTGTGAAACCTGATAAATGTATCCAGCACTATTTCCTCTTAGCATTAGCCAGCATAGACCTTGAGTATACACTGTTGAGCCTTGGAGAATAGAGAAAAAAAACAGCTGCACTGCTGACAATCAAAAATAGCCTTAGGAAACATGTTAAGGTGTAAAAATGCATGTGACGTGCTGTAAACTAATATAGTTTCCTATTCAATTCTCAAACCACTCTGTGTTCATACACATGCCTTCCTAATATCCCCCTGTGACATCACAAGCTGTCTTGCCAATTAACTTTTTGCACTCCTCCCTCCAACTATTTTAGTTGAAACACAGGGATTAGAATTCTTCAGTAGAGGCAGAGCATTGGCAAGGGAGGAACAATACCCAGACCATCCCAACACCACCCAGGCATCCCACTGCAGGTAATACTAGGACAGTATATGTATTCAAGCGTCGGTCTTGCCTAATGTAAAACCTATATTACTTGGGAATGTGTTGAGATATTGTGATGTGAAAGGGTTCTGGGATATCTTTAAATCTGCGAAATTTGGATTTCTTGGAATGGCAGAAGTTAATGCAAGGTGTTGGTACAGTAGTGATATATATTTGTAAGGGTGGATATTCGTACGGAAAGTATAAGAATGCACTATATACATAGTATGTATATAAAGCATGTTGCTTGAAGAACAGAAACATTAAATTGCTGGTATGGGTCTTGAAATATTCAGGTATCATAGACATATAAACTATAGAAGAGTATGTATCGGTCCTGGAGAGCTTACAGTCTTACAATGTAGGAAGATGTACAGCTTGAGAAGGAGAAGACATTAGATCTGTCATCTGAGATTTAATACAGGTAGATGCAAAAAGTTACAATAGATAGGGATATGCACTATGGTGTGATTCAGGAAGAGATGTACTAAGGTATGATACAGAGAAAATGCATTAAGCCTGGTTGCAGATGCAGTCAAGGCTACAATACAGAAGGAAATGGCACTAAGCTCTGATACAGGGATAGATGCACTAGGCTCAGATACAGAAAGAAATGGCACTGAGCTCTGATACAGGGATAGATGCAGTAGGCTCCAATACAGAGTGAAATGGCACCAAGCTCTGATACAGGGATAGATGCACTAGGCTCAGATACAGAAGGAAATGCACTGAGCTCTGATACTGGGATAAATGCACTAGGCTCAGATACAGAAGGAAATGGCACTAAGCTCTGATACAGGGATAGATGCACTAGGCTCCAATACAGAGGGAAATGGCACCAAGCTCTGATACAGGGATAGATGCACTAGGGTCAGATACAGAAGGAAATGGCACTGAGCTCTGATACAGGGATAGATGCACTAGGCTCAGATACAGAAAGAAATGGCACTGAGCTCTGATACAGGGATAGATGCACTAGGGTCAGATACAGAAGGAAATGGCACTAAGCTCTGATACAGGGATAGTTGCACTAGGCTCAGATACAGAAGGAAATGGCACTGAGCTCTGATATAGGGATAGATGCACTAGGCTCAGATACAGAAGGAAATGCACTAAGCTCTGATACAGGGATATATGCACTAGGCTCAGATACAGAAGGAAATGCACTAAGCTCTGATACAGGGATATATGCACTAGGCTCAGATACAGAAGGAAATACACTAAGCTCTGATACAGGGATAGATGCACTAGGCTCAGATACAGAAGGAAATGCACTAAGCTCTGATACAGGGATAGTTGCACTAGGCTCAGATACAGAAGGAAATGGCACTGAGCTCTGATATAGGGATAGATGCACTAGGCTCAGATACAGAAGGAAATGCACTAAGCTCTGATACAGGGATATATGCACTAGGCTCAGATACAGAAGGAAATGCACTAAGCTCTGATACAGGGATATATGCACTAGGCTCAGATACAGAAGGAAATGCACTAAGCTCTGATACAGGGATAGATGCACTAGGCTCAGATACAGAAGGAAATGGCACTGAGCTCTGATACAGGGATAGATGCACTAGGGTCAGATACAGAAGGAAATGGCACTAAGCTCTGATACAGGGATAGATGCAGTAGGCTCAGATACAGAAGGAAATGCACTAAGCTCTGATACAGGGATAGTTGCACTAGGCTCAGATACAGAAGGAAATGGCACTGAGCTCTGATACAGGGATAGATGCACTAGGCTCAGATACAGAAGGAAATGCACTAAGCTCTGATACAGGGATATATGCACTAGGCTCAGATACAGAAGTAAATGGCACTAAGCTCTGACACAGGGATAGATGCAGTAGGCTCAGATACAGAAGTAAATGGCACTAAGCTCTGACACAGGGATAGATGCACTAGGCTCAGATACAGAAGGAAAAGGCACTGAGCTCTGATACAGGGATAGATGCACTAGGCTCAGATACAGAAGGAAATGGCACTGAGCTCTGATACAGGGATAGATGCACTAGGCTCAGATACAGAAGGAAATGCACCAAGCTCTGATACAGGGATAGATGCACTAGGCTCAGATACAGAAGGAAATGCACTGAGCTCTGATACAGGGATAGATGCACTAGGCTCAGATACAGAAGGAAATGCACTGAGCTCTGATACAGGGATAGATGCACTAGGCTCAGATACAGAAGGAAATGCACCAAGCTCTGATACAGGGATAGATGCACTAGGCTCAGATACAGAAGGAAATGCACTGAGCTCTGATACAGGGATAGATGCACTAGGCTCCAATACAGAGAGAAATGCACTAAGCTCTGATACAGGGAGAGATGCCCAAAGCTTTGATACATGGAGAGATGCACTCATATAGAAGATGATGCAGTAAGCACCAAGACAAAGGCAGAGTACTGTATGTGCACTAAGATCAAACACAGGGGAACAAACTATACTTCCATACAAGGGGTGAAGAATGAATCTCAGACAGAGAGAGATGCACTAAACTCAATAATTCATCTTTGATATAGCTATGGAGTATATGGGTGCTTTAAAAATTAGTAATACTAATATTATAAAAATAATGCATAAGCTTGAATAAAAGGGATCATGCACTGAGCTTTTATGCAGAAAGTGATTTTCCATTGTAAGGCAAAACACATTAAACTTTGATACAGAAAATTTAAAGTAAGTTCCAGTCCAGGGGACGGAGATTTTTTGAGCATCATAGGAAGATATATGCAGCATTAGAAAATGACAAGACTTTATTGCTTTAATGGTATTAAGTATGGTTGATAATGTGTCTCATTTTGAATAGAAGTATATTTTGAGTGTTATAAGTACATATTAAGCGTTGTATGACAGCTTAGTACAGTATACTGTACTGGGATTCCTAGACTGATATACCTTGGGCTATATTATACTGGGATTCCTATATGAACACATGCTGAGCTACTTTGCACTGGCATCCCTATGCTGTACACACTGAGCTACATTATACTGGTATTCATATAATATACACACTGAGCTACATTATACTGGTATTCATATAATGTACACACTGGGCTACATTGTACTGGAATCCCTATACTGCATACACGGGCTATATTGCACCGGGATCCCTATACTGCACACACTGGGCTATATTGCCCCGGGATCCCTATACTACTTACACTGGGATATATTGCCCCGGGATCCTTATACTACACACACTGGGCTATATTGCACTGGGCTACATTGTACTGGAATCCCTATACTGCACACACTGGGCTATATTGCCCCTGGATCCCTATACTACCCACACTGGGCTATATTGCCCCGGGATCCCTACACTACACACACTGGGCTATATTGCACTGGCATCCCTATACTACACACACTGGGCTATATTGCACTGGGATCCCTATACTACACACACTGGGCTATATTGCACTTGGATCCATTGACCTGGTAAGACCAATACTGCACACACTGGGCTATATTGCACTGGGATCCCTATACTGCACACACTGGTCAATATTGCATCAGTATCCCTATACTGCATACATGGGCTACATTGAACTGGGATTCCTATACTGCACACACTGGGCTATATTGCACCGATATCCCTATACTGCATACACTGGGCTACATTGAACTGGGATTCCTATACTGCACACGCTGGGCTATATTGCACCGATATCCCTATACTGCATACACTGGGCTACATTGAACTGGGATTCTTATACTGTAGATACTGGGCTATATTGCACTGGGATTCCTATACTGCACACACTGGGCTATATTGCACCGGGATCCCTATACTGCATACACTCGGCTACATTGAACTGGGATTCCTATACTGTAGATACTGGGCTATATTGCATTGGGATTCCTGCTGGGATTCCTATACTGCACACAATGGGACTATATTGCACTGGGATTTGTATACTGCACAGGCTGGGATTCCTATACTGCATACGCTGGGATTCCTGTACTGCACACAATGGGGCTATATTACACTGGGATTCCTATACAATACACACTGGGCAGTATTGCTCGGGGATCGATATACTGCATACTCACACTGAGCTAGGTTGCATTGGGATCCCTATACTGCACATACACTAGGCTACATTGTACTGGAATCCCTATACTGCACACACTGGGCTATATTGCACCAGGATCCCTATACTGTATACACTGGGCTACATTGAACTGGGATTCCTATACTGTAGACACTGGGCTATATTGCACTGGGATTCGTATACTGCACAGGATTGGATTCCTATACTGCATACGCTGGGATTCCTGTACTGCACACAATGGGGCTATATTACACTGGGATTCCTATACAGTACACAATGGGCTGTATTGCTCGGGGATCGATATAATGCATACTCACACTGAGCTAAGTTGCATTGGGATCCCTATACTGCACACACTGGGCTACATTGTACTGGAATTCCTATAATGCAGACCCTTGGCTATATTGCACTGGGACTGTCATTTCCAACCATTACTCCTTAAACCCTGGGTTCTCTGATTCAATTGTTTTTTTTTGTCCAATAATGCTGATTCTTTTTTTTTCCATGTATGGATGTAGGGGGACGAGGGGGACAAATCCCCCTTAGATTTTTCAATGTGTGTGTGTATGTGTATAGGAGCATATTGTGTGGTATTTTTATACTATATGCAGTATCCCCCCAGATTTTCTTTGGCTCCTACACCCATATTTCCATTTGACTTACAATAAAAACAAAGAAGTTAGAGCCCCAAGTGTTAATTTGCAATGATTGGTAATGCTCTCTCATTACCAAGAGATATGAGACTCTTTGTAGATGGAACAGAAAGGCTGACAACACATTACAAACTTCAATAATAATTTCAGGAAAATTGCATTGTCAGAATTTAAGTCACAATTAGAAATCATAATATAATATCACTGACAATCACTTATGGTAATTACTAAGCGAGAGCTATCTTAATGTAAAAGCAAGAACAAGGATAATAATGTATTTATACTCCCAAGGTAGGTAGTGAAGCAGTATAATAATTTGGGTTGCTGCACTGGTCTCTTTTTGGTTGTAGCAGGCGAAACCTGATGTGTTGAAAAATAAATATTTGGTATTTCATAAGATCCATGTCTCATCTATGAAGAATGTTCTCGCCACTCCACTAAAAGGCATCACTTACTACAACCAATTTGGTACAGTTACAAGATAAGCTGCCCACGTCTAGTGTTACGTGTGATTAAACGGTACAATGTAACATGTAATGTGAGTGACCTTTCTATTATTCCTGTAGGATTACCATACTTATTGACATGTGTTGTCAGCTATTGCTGGACTGTCCACTATTTGCATGGGCTAATTGTCAACCCGGGATAACATTTCCCCAGATGTATTATGTTCTTGGTGGTGAGTCCCACTACATAAACTGGAATGGGTTATTATTCCAATACCTAAGGTAGTCATCAGCATTGTCATTTAAATATTATATTATAAACTCTCACAAGAGCAGGGCCCTCACCTCACCCTATATATATGTATATGTACAAAAATGACCTATTGACATTTTTTTACTATATTAAAGTGTTTGTATTAAGAAGGGTATAGAAGCAAGGGAAGCAAATATAATTCTGCCACTATACAAATCCCTAGTATTGCAGATCAGAGGAGGTCTAAAAAGGTTGAACTTGATGGGCTAAAAGTCTTTTTTCAACCTTAATTACTATGGGCCTCATTCAAATGTGATTTGGTCAATTGAATAGGGCTCTATATAAGCACATAGTATATTAATTTTACAGAAGTTTTTAGTTAGTGAACTTCTATCCAAAAGCAAGGTCTTCACTAACTAAAAACTTCTGTAAAAAGAATATGCTATGTGCTTTTATGGAGCCCTATTCAACTGGCCAAATCACAATTGAATGAGGCCCTATGAGCCTGATTCAATTTACAAGGCCGCAACTCAATCGGAGTAGGCTGTATGTCTGCTGACCTGCTGCAACTTATGGTGCTATTCAATTGGCCGGGCTCGCAAGTCCCGGTCCGATAGCGCACATTGCAAACCATGCTATGGAAAGTAGCATTTGCGAGCTTGAACATGATTGCTAACACAAGGTAGATAGAAACAGCCAATGGAATCTGGTGTCCGATCGTGACTCATGGTTCAAGCCTAGTAGGACTTTGAAATCCAACCTCCATTTTTCATTGAAGTCCTACGGACTTGAACCATTGGCTGTTTCTAACCATGACTTACGGCCTTGCGTCAGTGATCATGTTCAAGCCTGTAGGAGTTCAATGAAAAATGGAGGTTGGATTTAAAAAGTCCTACGGGCTTCAATTATGAGTTCCGATTTTACCCACATTCCAGATATAATGCAATATTGATTAAACCGTAAATATGATATTCTAGTCCATGCGAGATCCATTATTTGTATTAACACATTTCACTTTTAATATAAATACAGTATTGATTTTTTATTTGCATTTAAAGTGCTCCGGACATGTCATTAAGCCCTTTACGAGACCTCCTTGGTACCAGTAACTTATGGTATGACTTTTGCCATTTGTGGGCTTGACGGAGTGGTTTGCGATGTTAGCGTTCGCAAGTCTTGCAGCCGTGAAAGATCAAAGGCTTGGATAAGGCAATGAAGGCTTGGACGATTCGCAATGAATCGCAGCCCGGCACCCGGACCTCGATCAGAGCCCGCAAAAAGACGCCAATTGAATAGCAAAATAACTTGCGGGCTCCATTTCCGAGCCCTGATCTCCCAAAGTCTCAATTGAATTAGGCTCTATGTAACTAGTTTAGTAAATTCCAAGAGTTAAGTATCCATCAGAAAGACACTGATACAAACTTTGTGATGTCTTGATCCTAGAGACACAGCAAAAGTCCCAATTATTGCAGAAAATTGCACTAGTTGTTAAAGATTATGAAGTGTTCCATCTTTGAGCTTGAAAGTTGAGTATTTTTATATTACGCATACAGTACCTCCATTACTCTAAGTCTCTTTATCTAAGATCGTTTATTAACTCACACAGTGGGTGTGATAATGAAGACAAGCATGTCCAGTTGGTGTAACTCTCACAGTAGGTGTGATAAAGAAGACAAGCATGCCCAGTTGGTGTAACTCTCACAGTAGGTGTGATAAAGAAGACAAGCATGCCCAGTTGGTGTAAATATGTGTAATAAGTAAAAGAAACAAAGTAAGGACTTAATACAATTATTTTTTTAAACCTAATATGTGAATAATAAAGGACGTGAAAATAAAACCATTAAAAACAACAACAGAATCAAAAGGGCACAAAGCTGTAAACCTTTGGGATATAACATGGATAAAAAAAAAAAAATACTAAGTAAGAAGATCACCTAGTTACTTCTGAAGCACAGGAAAACATTTAAGCTGTGATTTCTTCTGATGCACCACAGTGTAAATCAAGAATGTGAATTGTTAACGTATGGCATAAAATAAGACAGTTATTCTAACAGAATTTATCTGATAAAAATGGATGTTTGTTATAACAAGCTATTTATTTTTAATATTTGCTAATTGAACAATTCTAACATATATATATATATATATATATATATATATTTCTAGTTTGAGACACACACTTAAAGTACCTTTAATATCAGTATTCTTAATTTGTGCCTTGTTGTTTTTAATAGTTTTATTTCAATGTCCGTTTTTTATTCACATAATAGGTTTAAATAATTAATTGCATTAAGTCCTCATTTTGGGCGTCATTCAATTGCGATTTGGCCAATTGAATAGGGCTCTATATAAGCACATAGCATATTTTTTTACAGAAGTTTTTAGTTAGTGAAGACCTTGCTTTTGGGTAGAAGTTCACTAACTCAACACTTCTGTAAAAAAATATGCTGTGTGCTTATATACAGCCCTATTCAATTGGTCAAATCGCAATTGAATGAGGCCCTTTGTTTTGTTCTTTTAATCTAGTGTTAAGCACTGAGGCCCAGAATTTGTACATACTTTAGCTAAGTATATGTAATCATGCAGACTATTAAGTGTCTATGTAACAGTTTAATCAAATGGTATTCCTACTTTCTTATCACTATGATAATCACTAGCGACTTGTCCGTCAAAAAATGACGGCAATAAGATTGTAAGGCAGGTAATGGTGTTTGGTTGAGACGTTAATTTTGTTGGTGTTCCGAGATGCTTCGGCGCTCATTGCGAGCCTCGCACTGAGCGCCTTTGGCTCTCATTGCGAGGCTGTTGGTTGTTTGTGTGCTATGAGCAGCGTTGGCGGTTGTTTTTTTGTATGCTAATGAAATAATTAATAAATTAATAAGTGAATATACTTTACCTGTTTTGAAGTAATATATGCAGGAAGCATTGTGTTGAAGAGCTAACAATCAGTTTTGATGTTCCTGCAGCATACAATGTCGGTTTGCACTGTTGTGGAGCTGCTGTGTAAGTGGGAGCAATGTGTGCAGTGTGTAGTGTAAATAGGCTGCGTGCGCGTGGAAAATCCGTTAGGGTAGCTGTGCACTTCTGCATTGTGTAAGTTATTGTTGTAAAATAACGGCTAATATGTATGTGGTACACGTCTGTGGATGATTTAGCGTCCTTGGTAATAGTGTATCTTGTACCTCGTACGGCTTTTTTGGAAAATCCGATTGTGCTTGGTGGTGTTTTGCGTCTTTAGGGTCCTGTAGCCTCGTTTTCGTTTTTTTCGGCAGCCATTTTTTCTTTCGCTTAGGGGATTTTCGTGTGTCTAAACTCTTGAATTTTGAGTTAAGTTGAGGTGTAACTTGAGTTGCAGAGGTCCTGTGTGACCCTCCTTGGTGTGGGTAAGGTTTTTACGTATTTGGTGTGTGTATTTATTGTGTTTCTATTGTTTTCATGTGCGCGCGGGTTGGGCGTTAAGGTCGTATTTTTGCGTCCTTGTTAATAGTGTATTTTGCACCTCGTACGGCTTTTTTTGAAAATCTGTATGTGTTTTGTGGTGTTTTGTGTGTTTAGGGTCCTGTAGCCTTGTTTCCCTTTTTTTCAGCCGCCATTTTCTTTCTCGCTTAGGCGATTTTTGTGTGTCTAAACTCTTGAATTTGGACTTTAATTGAGGTGTAGCTTCACTTGCAGAGGACCAGGGTGCCCCCCCCCCCCCCCCCGCTTGCTGTAGGTAAGCTTTATGTGTTTATTGTGTGTATTTATTGTGTTTTTAATGTTTTCATGTGCGCAGGTTTTGGGCGCTAAGGTAGTAAAGTCCCACGGCTTGTAGTTGTGGATGCTAACTTCGTAAATTTTGCGGTCGACGTGGGAGCCTCCACCTCCGCAAATGCGGCCCCTCGCTTAGCGAGGGTCCACATTTGCGGGCCTAAGGTCCGCAGTTGCTGGCAAGGAGCGCCTTCGGCTACGCAAGCCCACAGCATTAGCAACAACCCGCATGCTCACAACTATATATTTGATACTTACAGTAAGACAGGTCCTGTATAGGTAATTTATACCTAAAATATTTACCATTTAGGCATATAGGATAATAACTAAAATTGATAGATACCATTAATTGTGAAGATTGTAATTATACTCATGCGTACTACTAAGGCATGCTTATCTTCTTTATCCCTTTCCAGTGCTAATCTTAATCAATTGCTGTTGGAAAAACTTGGCTTGAAGGGTAACTAATTCAGTTAAGTTTTACATAAAATATGTCTGGCTTATTTTTAGGCACTTCCACTCAGAATTTTTAATTAGGACCAAATGAAATTAAGTTTTATTTTGCTTATTCACTAAATGGGACCCATTCTGTGTCCATTTAAAGACCCTGCTGAACCATATAGATGTTGGGCAGAGAATCTATGGAGATCAACAGGAGACATTTTTTTGGGTCAAGGAGTTCCATCACTACTTTATATAATAAGAGTTCCTTGGCAGACTTGGCCGTCACTGCAAGAAGCCAATTACTTTTATGAGGTCTGTTAATTGCAGAATGATGCTAACTGGAACAAAATATTTTAAGTATAAAGAAGACATGAAGATCCTGTAAGCTTCTTAAGACATCTAGTACTGTGAAGGTCTGGATTCCCTGTCCTACTCAGTGTGTATTCGTCTTAAATTCAGTTGTAATCTATATTGTTATTTATGAAATAGAAATTCTATTGTGGCAATGCAAAATTATATGTAAAAACTCTTAAATAAACAGTTAAAAAATAAGTTGATACAGATCAATAAGGAGCAACTTAGGGATATATTTTGATGCATCTGCTGGGCCCTGAGGGAATACATGATACATAGATAGAAGTTTGGTGTGTGAGAGGGCCGTTTACATTTCTGGAGAGATATGGTTGCATTTCCTAAAGCAAGGATTCTGCTTCTGGGCTAGTGAAGATTTGGTGTAAGCTGAAATTGTATCTAGTTATCTAACAAGGCTCCCAACTTCTTTCTGTTTCTCCCCCCATTTACCTCCAATAAAAATTGCACACAAACACCCTCATCATCCAGCTCTCAGGATTTGATGTAACAAACACAAAATGGATTCCTGTACTCATACAGATTTACAGATACAGATTTTCCCATAAAGTTGTTGTATGTCCTTACACTGATGCTAATATTGTTAGCTTGGTACATACTTGACAAACGAGTGTTTTTTTTCTCAAACTACAATGGTCCGTTAATATGTCTGACCTTACCCGAGTCTATTTATCAATTTGCATTAAGTTATTGTTAGTAGATATTAAACCCGCACTTAGCATCTGAAAAAGTTCTATACTCGAAAAACATTCTGTATTTTAAATATGTGAATTTTAAACATGTTGATATGATATTAACACAGCGTAACTTTTAATGCTAACAGTTTATTATTTCGTATAAATACTGAAAAAACAAAACAAAGGGAAAATAATGAATGTAATAACACTATGAAAACAAACTTAAAGCCAGATATACTGAGGTAAGAGGTTTGGAGAGCTATTGGAGGGTCTCCCAAGTTATCTCCCAATTATCCCAAGGAGCAACTTTACTCACAAGTGACAATCTAAAAATTTTGCACATCTGAAAAGCTCTAACAGGATTAGTCACCTGAGAGGGATCTTAGATGTAGATACAATCTCTATTCAGTTTTAATGAAAATAAGTTTAATTTAATAAGATGGCGTACAAAGTGTTATTAGAAGCTAAACACAACCGTTTGAAGCCTTTATACACAAGTATTCTTTACTGGAAGTTTTCATTTGTTTTATTGTCTGTAACTGCTTGCTTCTTCCTGAAGCGAGTGTGTCTATGTAATTATGTTTTTAGTAAAAACTGCAGCTGAGATTACTGGCAGTTTTTACTGCCAAATTTCCATTGAGCGGACACAAACTTCCTGTGAATTCAAAGTCTCCTCCCACCTCAGGAAGTGATCTGTTGAAAGTAAAAATACTGGTTCCACAACAGCAACATATAAAATGTAATACATTAGAAGCCATAATATTTTTGATTTAGTTTCTAAAAGCATGTTGTTCATTTTCAAGTGAAATTCTTTAAAAAAGTACGTTTTAAAATTATCACCACCAGGATTAGGATTAAATGAAACAGAAGTTCACAGTAGGATAACCCTCACATCAGGTTCTAGGACACATCACTGTCTCTAAACATATCCAACCTTATTAAATTGAGATCCCGCAAATTGAATAGGGCTCTATTTAAGCACATAGCATATTTTTTTACAGAAGATTTTAGTTAGTGAACTTCTCTCCAAAAGCAAGGTCTTCACTAACTAAAACCTTCTGTAAAACAATATGCTATGTGCTTAAATAGAGCCCTATTCAATTGGCTGAATCACAATTTAATAAGGCGGACAGTGTTTAAGCCCAGCAAACAAATGCGATCTGCTAAAACAAAGACTTTCTCGAAAAATATTTTATGCTCATTGTGTGCATATATTTGTATCTGTTTATTTGTCCATACAGTATATGAAAACGTCTAGTTTTATTTTTTTGATGTGCTAGATGTGTCTTACACTGCCTGATTCTCATTTAGTTCAGTCACATATTCAACTACACTCAGATTTTATTCAGTTGATAAGGAATTTTATAACATTTATACACTATTTGCTGCTAATGTTAGTTACAAACATCACAAACTATAGTAGTCCCTAATCAAAGAACACAAAGTATCCAGTTCTAAAAATAAACAAAACTTAAACTCATATAAATGTGATGTAAACCAAAAGGGCAAAAAAATTACTAGCATGCATAGTAAAGGTGAATGTTTCAATGTGGAAACCACTTTATTTATAGTCCATCTTGTCCTGTGTCTCTGGATTCAGAGATTTAATGTAGGTGCAATGAGACAGGAGACAGCTGGGATGTTGACAAAGGGGAGGTTTCTTTTTGTATATGGTGAAGGTCAATGTGCAATAGTAATTTAGCTTTATGGCTGAATATTATATAAACCTAGTTACTTTATAGTTAGAAAAAAACATCTACCAGGAAGTGTTTCTATTTCCCTGAGACATTTTAATACAATAAAGCGATTTTAACAATTTATACATAATGCAGAGCAGTGGTTATCAACCACTATGGAGCCAGGGACAGGCTGTCTACCAAATGAAGCCTCCAATGAACGCTTTTGAGATCCAAGCATCAGTTCTTCAATAATCTAGTTATTACTGTGTCAGTGACATATTTAAGGGGTCAGTCTCTCCTCATTGTTACTCTTTCAGATCTCATTCATGCCTTTTATTGAACCCACTCCTCATTTTCCTTTCTCTCTGAGGATCTGCAGACCCCAAGCAAATGCACTGGTCCTGGACTGGCTGTTAAGAAACATTGATATAGAGTAATGGAGTTTTCTTCCACTCCTCACTTGGACATGTGTCCGGAGAGTGCTGCTTGAAGAACTGTTGATTTTAGTTATTCTGTTCATAGGATGGCAGGACCTGTAGATATTCTCAATGTTCATGACCAGGGCCAGATTAAAATCTTTAGAGGCCCTAAGCACTTAAAAAAAAAAGGGGTTGGTGCCTCCATATATAGCTAATTCAAAATATACACAATAATAACATGTTATAATGTATAACACAGACATCTATTGTTACCATTTAACTTTTTGTTTTATTATTGTATATATATATATATATAAATATATATATATATATATATATATATATATATATATATATATATATATACCATATGTTTTTTTTAATTTATTTATTGTGGGAGCTCCTTTTTGTGAAACCCTGCACAGCTACACCATTTGCAGTTTTGCACATATGGTCCATGGTACATCAAGCAATGGAAACTCTCTGTAGTGCCCCTTTTTCCTTGATGCCATAAGCATGTGCTTATTTTGCTTAATGGTTAATCTAGCCCTGTTCATGACTTAATATATTCTTCCTGTTGTCTACATACAAAGGACAACCCCAAAAGGCATATATCTCCCCCTAATCTCTTCCCACGGTAGATCAGAAGATCTCTGTCATTTGTACAATTAAATCACTGCATTTTCCTACTGCAATATACAGTAAAAGCATCACAATGCCTCACTGATGTTTAATATTTAGTTTAATATTTATTGCAGACGTTGCCACTGAAGCGGTACTGTATCTTAAATGACCATAGATGAGATGGTAGAATAGTAAGGAACTTCCAATTATAAATAATCATATTTTTATTGGTAATTACATTAATATACCACCATAACTAATTTTTTATTTTTATTTTGTGACCTCTGTTTGAAAATGAGATTGGCAACAAATAGAAAAGGTTGCCCCTGTTCATCTGTCCTCTGTTCAACTTATTTTACATTATTAGTTACAACATTTAAACTGAGATGATGAGTGGACAATGAAGAATCTGATCTCAGGACACTGAGGAATCTGTTCCTTCTATATAAGGAATATTATACACCACTAGTCACATCCAATCAGTCATGTGTGAAGTGTTGAAATGGCAGGACATCCTTCCTAATGACCACATTATTGTAAAAGACTTTGAGCCTGATTAAATTGAGCAATCGTAAGTTACCGGAGCCCATAAGAGAGGCCGTAAGTTAATTTACTATTCAATTGGCGTTTTTTTGCGGTTTACAGGTTACAGGCTTGAAAACTTTACGATAGTTAAACCCGGAACTTACAGCCTCCAGAAGCCTTTGATCTTTCACTTCAGCAAGAGTTACGATCGATAAAATTGTAAATCTCTATTCAATTGCTACAATTCCCCAAGGCCGCAAATGTTTTCACACCCGTAAATGGCAAATGTAGAAGAAAATCCTATGACTTCCCTCTAAATAATGGGGAAAGCGATGAAAGACATTAGAATTAATTGCACAACAGTCTCAAGCTCGCAAATCAGCAGTAAAGAAAAATGTATTGTTTCATTTCTGGGTTATATCGATCTAGGGAATCAATGAGTTAATACATATCAGCCACCCATATGGACTAGAACAGTACTGGCATTCATTTTTATAATTTTGTATTTGGAGGGTTGGCGAGTCCCATCGCATATCGGACTTCCAAACCTAATTGATTGACATGTTTTACTGCTGTTTCAAAATGGGAGGTTACGGTCTTGCTTAATTGATCATGTTCCCGCCATGAACTGCTACACACGAGTGCATGGTTTACGGAGTCGGCTTTCGGGCCGTAACTTACGGGCACCTTCATTTGAATAGCATCAGAATCGGATACGAATGGGAGCCCGCAGCACACCCGCAGACATACAGCCTGTATCCCGTGAGATTCTGGCTTGCAATTGAATTGGACTCTTTGATATTTTAATAGCAAAAATAGCACCTGTAAATAATAGAAAAATATAGTCCTTGTATGACGCTCCCAGATATGTTTTTTTATTTTAATCATTGATGTTAAATAGATCCTGAAATTATAGATCTGATGTATTTAAAAGTAATATTACATTGTTTTCCATGAGACTACATTTTTTTAGCTTATATTTAATGAAATCCCTTTAGTCAGGACGATATTAATCTACCTATTTATATAATGTCATATTTACATTCTTTACGTGCCTTGGCTTTTTCAATAGCCGACAGATCATCATAAAAATGTTAAGAAACCTAGAAATTTTAGTTGATTATAGGATGTTACACAATACAGGATGTTTTATTATAAAGCAATTGTTAGAAAAATGGCCTGTTTTTTAATTATTTTTTTATCTTTCTTCTATAATGCTATAAGCCTGTTTTATATATATATATATATATATATATATATAAATATATATTTTTATATGTATATATATATATATATATATATATATACTAGTGATTTGCCCCTCAAAAATGACAGCAATAAAATTTGAAGCCTCGCAATGGTGTTTGCCACTCATTGCGAGGCTCTCCCCCCCAAGTGATGGGAGGCGCTCATTGAGCCTCTCCCCCTCTACTTTACTGGCATTTCGATGAGCACCTTTTGTCCTCATCATGGGCCTTGCAATGAGCGCCTTTGGTGCTCATTGCATGCCTCTCCCCCTCTTCCTCTCCCCCATCTACTTGACGGGAGGCACTCATTGTGAGCCTCTCCCTCCTCTACTTGATGGGAGGTGCTCATTGCTAGCCTCTCCCCCCCACTGTTTCCACTCCATCCCCTGAGGCTCTTTCCACCCCTCTTCCTCCCTTGTGTCTCTTCCACCCTCCTCCCTCCCCAATGTCTCTTCCCCCTCCTCTGTGTCTCTCCGTCCCCTGTGTCCCTCTTCCCTCCTCCTCTCCCTCCCCTGTGTCTCTCCCCCCTCCTCTCCTTCCGCTGTGTCTCTCTGCCCCCTCCTCTCCTCTCCCTGTGTCTCTCTTCCCATCTCTACCTCCCCTGTGTCTCTCTTCCCCCTCTCCCTCCCCTGTGTCTCTCTTCCCCCTCTCCTTCCTCTGTGTCTCTCTTCCCCCTCTCGCTTCCCTGTGTCTCTCTTCCCCCCTCTCCCTTCCCTGTGCCTCTCTTCTCCCCTCCTTCAGCGCTCATAGCAGCCCCTGTCAGGGTTGTTGGTAATGCTTTCAACTGCTTCGCAAGGCCCGCAATATTTTACATTGCGTTACCAACAACCCCGCAATTACTACAATTATATATGTGATATATATGTGTGTGTGCTAGATGTGCCTTACACTGCCTGATGCTGATTTTAGTCACATATTCACATATTAAACAACACTCAGATTTTATTCAGATGATAAAGGATTTTATAACATTCTAAAAAAAATTAAACCTGGAAACTTTTCAGCTGAGCATCATCCTAAGTGTTTTTGAGCATGTTCCTGAATTACTTCAGAGTCAAGTAGAATAATAGAAAGTCTCAGCACTGCTGTTAAAAACATTGACAAAAAACATCTCAAGCTAAAAAATACTGGCCATCATCTAAATGTGAAATGGAAATGAGATGTATTTTAGTACAATGTCCAAGCGACTCTCCTGCAGTAGCTACTAACCTTCACATTGATAATTATACTGGGAGGGTAGAGAGATTACAGTTGGCTGCAGGTTAACTATTTTATTACTCTTTCACTGCTCATCAATGAAATAGACTTGGCTAATTCCAAGACACTGCAAACAAACATGGATAACACATTAATTCAACTTTTAGCATTCGTATCACCTTTTTCCTATAGGATGTGTGCCTTATAGACTAGAAAATATGGTAAATATTTTTATCTAAATAAAAAAAAATCTATTGCAAAATCACTTAATGAATATTATCTTTTTATTTTAAGGAGGACCTAGCTGGTCGTGAAATTTGCAGTCGAGGTGTATCTTCTAGTGGCTTACAACGCCCCAAAATCAAACAACTTCTTGAACGATGGAACGATCAACACGGGAGCTGTTCCTCAACTTCATGATCGTGCTGATCACAGTTCTTCTCATGTGGGTTCTGGTGAAATCCTACCAGAGCTAGTGGACACTATCTACATTAAGGATGTAAATTTTAGTCATTTTCTGGACGACAAAATGTGAGACTCATCTTTGTTTATCTGTATGGGTGTACAGCATCAAGATGTCTTCCACCATGCAGTACTTACAACAATACAAGATCAATGGTCAACACGCTGTCCCCAGTCTATAAGCAAATGATGTGCGTTGAGGATTAGCTGCTTCTAAAGGTTACTTCCCACCGATCCCAGTAATTAAGAAAAGTGAATATATGTTTAGTCTGTTAGTGAAATTTGAATACAATAATGTAAAAAATGTAACTTCTGTATCACCATGAACTGACTGTAGAAATAACTGTGTATGTTTTGATTAAACAGGGAATGGAACATTTCAATCCTATACAGTTTCTGTCCAAATAAATATTCCAACTAAATATAAATATTTCTCATGTGGTTATTTCAGTTAAATTTGTTCCCATCCAGAAAAATAGGAATATCTCATCATCACGTGTTTGACCACTGGGTATGATTAAATGTGCAGTTGACTGACTATGTATTTATATATCTTAGATATTTAAAAAGGAGCTCTGGGAACTTATTCTAAGCAATTAAATATTCAATGAAAAAACAAGATGATTTGAAGATGTTAGTGTTGGTTCCTTCATTTTTTAATAAAGAAAATAATATAATGAATATTCTATTAAATATGTTATAATTTAATTCATAATATACAGCCTTATTAAATTGTGATTCGGCCAATTGAATAGGGCTCTATATAAGCACAGAGCATATTTTTTTTTTACATAAGTTTTTAGTTAGTGAAGACCTTGCTTTTGGGTAGAAAGTCACTAACTAAAAACTTCTGTAAAAAAAATATGCTCTGTGCTTATATAGAGCCCTGTTCAATTGGCCAAATCACAATTTAATAAGGCTGTTAGATTACAATTTCTAAATTAATATAATCTAAAATAATAATGTAATGTAATTATTTTGATGAAGTGGGGCTATGTTAAATAAGGTGAGAGTTTTCTAGCCATTGACGTAAGAGCTCTCCAATTCTGGAAGTATCTTCGAGAAAAACAGGAATGCAAGAACAAGAGGTCATTAATTAATATTAGAGGGTGGAATATTTATGGGTGATGTGCAAAAGTACTACTTTACAGAAAGGACAGTAGTTTATTGGACAACCTTCTAGCAGAAGTGGTAGGAAGAAAGTAAACGGAATTAAGGCATGGGTATAGGTGTAAGGACTGAAAGTACATTATAGTTAGTTAAAGTTAAACAGTTTTTAGGTGGAGGGAATGGGCAGACTAGATTGGGTGTTGGGTTCTTATCTTCTATCAAATCAATGTTTCTGTGTGTTAAGAATTTAATCATGGAGGGTCTCAACTCATTAGTGAGAAAATACTCATCTTATTTAAAGGGACATGTCTGTTGATATGAAAATTACCTGAACTTTTCTACTTTAGCGTGCCGTCTACCTGAAAATTTCTACTTTAGCATGCGGCCTATGATATTCATGTATTATCTGACTGATCACTACGCCCTTACTGAATATGTGATACAATAATACATAGAATTGTTTGTATATCGGGACATTTTGGAATTTCTTTTGATAATGAAGGGGACGACTAATGAAGGGGAAATACGATCTGTATTCCCATCACTCTCCCCCACATACAAGGAGGAGCATCTGACTCATTAAATACAATTATTGTAAAAATAGCAACTTTTTTATTGGACGCAGAGGAACTAGAAATGGTAGAAAGTTTGGAGCAACTCATGCCTGCGACTTACTTCGGTTTGGGGTGGGCTGGCAGGTTTAGACCTCTGTCCCCATGTCCTCGCACACATGGCTTCCCAGTAGTCCCAGCCTCTGCTCACATTACCAAATAATGTGCCTCTTACATATGGAGGCTTCAGCTGCCTCCTATCCCGCATGCGCATCTGGCTCTTTAATCCTTTATACCCCCAAACTAGTAAAGGCAAGCAGGGTCTTAAAAGAGACATCTGACAGTTAGTCTGAGTTTATATTTTGGTGTGTGATGTGATAGATCGGTGGTGAATTATGAGTGAACTTTACTCGGCTCAATTCTTACAGTAGCCATGGAATGGAGGCCTATATCACTAGCGTGTAAATTAAAATGCAAATCTTTATAAAGCAAAAATAGACATTTAGGGCCCTATTAAATTATCCCTCGTAGTTCTCTCGGTGCTCGCAAAGGCAGTTTTCCTGCTGTTTGCGAGTACCGAATCTCTCGCAGCCTGCTTTGCGATATGACTTTGAGAAAATGGCCGAGAATAGGCTCCGAGAGAGCTACGTAGCCTTAAATCTACGCATGATTCTCGCATATCATAAGAATCCCTATGTGGACAAAAAGTCCACGCAAGGGATCCAAAAGCCTCTACGTGCTGCCTCGGAACAGCCCGAGACAGCAGTGTGAGGCTCCCCCCTGCACCCTATACACATCCCCATGCTGCAGGGGTCTCTATCGGGACCCCTGCAGCACCCCCACATCTACCGCTTGCAGCAGATCTGCATAGATCAGGGACCCCGCTGCATTTTTAAACTTTTAAATTCCCCGCCGCGGCTCCTTAAAGGGGCCGCGGCACACTATTACCCAATCCCGGCCGCGGCACCTAAAATTAACCCCCCTCTATGCTGGGGGTCCCCATCGGGACCCCCTAAGTGTCCCCACATAAACCCCCTGCAGCGGGGGTCCCCGATCGGCACCGATCGTGACCCTGCTGCAATTCAATTTTAAATTTCCCGCCTCGCAGGTCCTTAAAGGACCGTAAAGGTCCTGAAAGGACTTGCACTAAAAATATTAAACCCAACTATAATTAACCCATTAACTCATGGTGGTCAATACAGACCACCATAAGGCCTTAATTAACCCATTAACTCATGGTGGTCAATACAGACCACCATAAGGCTCTATTTAACCCATTAACTCATGGTGGTCAATACAGACCACCATAAGGCCTTAATTAACCCATTAACTCATAGTGGTCAATACAGACCACCATAAGGCTCTATTTAACCCATTAACTCATGGTGGTCAATACAGCCCACCATAAGGCCTTAATTAACCTATTAACTCATGGTGGTCAATACAGACCACCATAAGGCCTTAATTAACCCATTAACTCATGGTGGTCAATACAGACCACCATAAGGCTCTATTTAACCCCATCAGTCCCATAAAGGTATATTATTACCATTATGGGCCTGTTACAACCCAACATTAACCACAAAAGTGCCATGATGGTCCTCAAGGACCATCATGACACTAACTACAAACACTACACTATAACCCCCAATAAACCATTTAATCTAAACTAACCCCCCTCTACACTAATCTATTAACACTTACACTATCTACCTACACTACCTACCCCCTAATAAACCTCCCCAACACTCTAATTACAACAAAAAAAACCTAACTTACAGAAAACAAAAAACCTACAGTACAGAAAACAAAAAAACCTACAGTACAGAAAACAAAAACACCTACAGTACAGAAAACAAAAAAACCTACAGTACAGAAAACAAAAAAATACATTACAACCCCACCCCCCACTACAGAAAACAAAAAAATTACATACCTGAAAAGGAAAGACAGATAAACACAATACAATACATACATATAATACATTACATACATTACATACAATACATGACATTACATACATTACATATAATATATTAAATATAATATATTACATATAATATATTAAATATAATATATTACATATAATATATTACATACAATACATGACATTACATACATTACATATAATATATTAAATATAATATATTACATATAATATATTAAATATAATATATTACATATAATATATTACATATAGTCCAAATCAAATACCCCCTATCTATCTACCATACAATCTATTTAATTTAAAATAAATCCTAACTATATCAAATACATCCCCCTATCTATCTAATATACAATAAATCCTAACTACATACACAGACCCTTATTCTAAAATAAAATAAAATAATTACAGTCCTAACTACACAGACCTAATTCTAAGCTAAAATAAAATAATTAAGACCACTTACCTTTAAGATGTTGCTTCAGATCACTAACCTATGGGTCAAACAAAACAAAATAATTAGTACAAAACATTAACATCCAATAAATAAACATTATATGCATTCTAAATAATATACTCACCTTTACAGCATGTCCCGTTATTGTTTAGCTCTTCCGGCGCGGCCCTGTTAAAAGAAAACACAATACATGAATACATTAATACAATATATAAACAATAAATACAATAAACATATAAACATCTAAATATACATTTAACTTACCTCCCCGCGATGTCCCCGGCCTTCTCTCCTTCAGCCCCGGATGGGCCGCGGAACCATCGGCGCTCTAAAAAAAAAAAAAAAAAAAACTAACGGAGGTCTGCACTGGCAGACCTCCCCGACGCTAATGAGCCTCCCGGAGTCGTTTCCGGGAGGTAATTGGCATTGGCGGCTTGTGATTGGCTGAAAAAGCTGTCTAGCAATTTCAGCCAATCAAAAGTCGTCAATGTGTGAGCCAATCAGGATGGGATACACCCCAATATCCCACCCTGATTGGCTAAAACACTTGTCTATCTTTCTGGGAACCAATCACAAGGCTCAGATGCCTTAAGCCAATCACTATGGGATACACCCCCACGGAGTGATTGGTAG
The DNA here is from genome assembly GCA_027410445.1 of Discoglossus pictus. Classification (NCBI taxonomy): domain Eukaryota; kingdom Metazoa; phylum Chordata; class Amphibia; order Anura; family Alytidae; genus Discoglossus; species Discoglossus pictus. The sequence continues at coordinate 431,502,275 of CM050164.1, forward strand.
AAGACATCTGCGCATCCTGATTGCCTCCTACATTGACGACTTTTGATTGTCTGACAGCTTTTTCAGCCAATCACAAGCCGACAATGCCAATTTCCTCCCGGAAACGACTCTGGGAGGCTCATTAGCGTCGGGGAGGTCTGCTAGTGCAGACCTCCGTTAGTTTTTTTTTTTTTTTTTTTTTTAGAGCGCGGATGGTTCCGCGGCCCAGCCGGGGCTGAAGGAGAGAAGGCTGGGGACATCGCGGGGAGGTAAGTTAAATGTATATTTAGATGTTTATATGTGTATTTTATTTATTGTTTATATATTATATTAATGTATTCATGTATTTTTTTTTTAACAGGGCCGCGCCGGAAGAGCTAAACAATAACGGGACATGCTGTAAAGGTGAGTATATTATTTAGAATGTATATAATGTTTATTTATTGGATGTTAATGTTTTGTACTAATTATTTTGTTTTGTTTGACCCAAAGGTTAGTGATCTGAAGCAACATCTTAAAGGTAAGTGGTCTTAATTATTTTATTTTAGCTTAGAATTAGGGTCTGTGTAGTTAGGACTGTAATTATTTTATTTTATTTTAAAATAAGGGTCTGTGTATGTAGTTAGGATTTATTGTATATTAGATAGATAGGGGGATGTATTTGATATAGTTAGGATTTATTTTAAATTAAATAGATTGTATGGTAGATAGATAGGGGGTATTTGATTTGGACTATATGTAATATATTATATTTAATATATTATATGTAATATATTATATGTAATATATTATATGTAATGTATGTAATGTCATGTATTGTATGTAATGTATGTAATGTATTATATGTATGTATTGTATTGTGTTTATCTGTCTTTCCTTTTCAGGTGTGTAATTTTTTTATTTTCTGTAGTGGGGGGTGGGGTTGTAATGTATTTTTTTGTTTTCTGTACTGTAGTTTTTTTTGTTTTCTGTACTGTAGGTTTTTTTGTTTTCTGTAAGGTAGGTTTTTTTGTGTTCTGTAAGGTAGTTTTTTTTTTTTTTTTGTAATTAGAGTGTTGGGGAGGTTTATTAGGGGGTAGGTAGTGTAGGTAGGTAGTGTAAGTGTTAATAGATTAGTGTAGAGGGGGGTTAGTTTAGATTAAATCTATTATTGGGGGTTATAGTGTAGTGTTTGTAGTTAGTGTCATGATGGTCCTTGAGGACCATCATGGCACTTATGTGGTTAATGTTGGGTTGTAACAGGCCCATAATGGTAATAATATACCCTTATGGGACTGATGGGGTTAAATAGAGCCTTATGGTGGTCTGTATTGACCACCATGAGTTAATGGGTTAATTTAGGGCTTATGGTGGTCTGGATTGACCACCATGAGTTAATGGGTTAATTTAGGCCTTATGGTGGTCTGGATTGACCACCATGAGTTAACGGGGTAATAATAGTTGCCTGGGGTTAATATTTTTAGTGCAAGTCCTTTCAGGACCTTTACGGTCCTTTGAGGACCCGCGAGGCGGAAAATTTAAAATTGAATTGCAGCAGGGTCACGATCGGTGCCGATCGGGGACCCCCGCTGCAGGGGGTTAATGTGGGGACACTTCAGGGGTCCCGATGGGGACCCCCAGCATAGAGGGGGGTTAATTTTAGGTGCCGCGGACGGGATTGGGTAATAGTGTGCCGCGGGCCCTTTAAGGACCCCCGCAGCACTTGATGAGGAGTGGGAGCCTGCGATCATCTCGCAGGCTGTCACTCCTCATGTGCATTTACGCAGTGTAGATACGTACGGCCCTGCTGCGTAGCTCATACGTTGCTCGCAGCAGGGCTAATTTAATAGCATTGTAAGTTAGAGAAACTTTGCAGTACGTAGGGCTTAAGTAGAAGCCTCTTATTTACGAGGCTGGAATTTAATGAGGCCCTTAGTAAATACAGACCATGCCATAATGGCATGTTATGTGTCTTAGATGATCACTTCAGTGGTAAAACAAGTGATTGACCTAAAGTATATCTTGCCCCAGCTAAATGCAAGCCCTCTTAGCCAATAATATAAAGTTTGAATTTTTTTTTTTTTATTCCTCAAGGAGACTGCCATATTGGTCTCTCTACATTCTCCCATTCTTCAGGGAGTGTCATAATGTGAAGTGGATGACAGCAAACTATGCATACCCTGAGAATGCCATCTTGTATCTTCTTTAAGTCCATTCAGTTGTGCCGCACATTGTCTAGTACAAGAGCTGGACCCACGTGACCTCATAGACTAAAATAAAGCTGTTGCCTTTGTTTTATTTAGAAGATGCAACATAAAGATTCACATCTTGGCAGTCACCTTGAGATGATCAAATAGAAATTAAAAAGAATAGTAATAATTCATATTATCCACAGCAGGGTAGGGGACTCCTAGGACAGAAAGCAGGGGCGGACATTGCACCGGTGCACTATGGAGGGCCCCATTGCTGCAGTGCCCTATCGTTCTCATTCTCAATGTCCCTACCACCCAATATACCCAATGTAATTAAAAATTATATATATATATATATGTCCCCTCCCTGTCGGGGGGGGGAGTATTTGCTCCTCTGCTGATTTTGAATGTTTGTCCATTGACAAAGAGATGATCAGTCTGTCATTTTATTGGTAGGTGTCAATTAACAGTGAGAGACAGAATATAAAAAAAAAAAAAAAAAAAGAAAAACATATGTCAGAAAAGTTATAGATTGATTTGCAGGTCAATGAGGGAAATAAGTATTTTATCCCCTATCAATCAGCATGATTTCTGGCTCCCAGGTGTCTTTTATACAGGTAACGAGCTGAGATTAGGAGCACTCTCTTAAAGGGAGTGCTCCTAATCTCAGCTTGTTACCTGTATAAAAGACACCTATCCACAGAAGCAATCAATCAGATTCCAAGCTCTCCACCATGGCCAAGACCAAAGAGCTGTCCAGTGATGTCAGGGACAAGATTGTAGACCTACACAAGGCTGGAATGGGCTACAAGACCATCGCTAAGCAGCTTGGTGAGAAGGTGACAACAGTTAGTGCGATTCTTTGCAAATGGAAGCTATACAAAATAACTGTCAGTCTCCCACGGTCGGGTGCTCCATGCAAGATCTCACCTCGTGGAGTTTCAATGATCATGAGAATGGCGAGGAATCAGCCCAGAACTACACGGGAGGATCTTGTTAATGATCTCAAGGCAACTGGGACCATAGTCACCAAGAAAACAATTGGAAACACACTACGCCGTAAAGGACTGAAATCCTGCAGCGCCCGCAAGATCCCCCTGCTCAAGAAAGCACATGTACCGGCCCATCGGAAGGAGAAGTGGGTGAGGAGAAGTGGGTGAAAGTGTTGTGGTCAGATGAGACCAAAATCGAGCTCTTTGGCATCAACTTAACTCGCCGTGTTTGGAGGAGGAGGAATGCTGCCTATAACCCCAGAAACACCATACCCACCATCAAACATGGAGGTGGAAACATTATGCTTTGGGGTGTTTTACGTCAATATATTAGATCAAATACCTCACAGGGCCATGTACCATCAAATCTTGGTTGAGAACCTCCTTCCCTCAGCGAGGGCATTGAAAATTGGTCGTGGATGGGTATTCCACCATGACAATGACCCAAAACAAACAGCCAAGGCAACAAAGGAGTGGCTCAAGAAGAAGCACATTAAGGTCATGGAGTGGCCTAGCCAGTCTCTAGACCTTAATCTCTTAGAAAATCTGTAGAGGGAGCTGAAGGTTCGAGTTGCTAAAGATCAGCCTCAAACCTTAATGACTTGAAACTTCTTTAAAAAAAATGTTATGTGTTTATTTAGAACCCTATTCAATTGGCCAAATCGCAATTGAATGAGGGCCTTGGATAGGATCTACAAAGAGGAGTGGGACAAAATCCCTCCTGCGATGTGTGCAAAACTGGTGGCCAACTACAAGAAATGTCTGACCTCTGTGATTGCCAACAAAGGTTGGGAAACCAAGCACTAAGTTGAAGGGGCCAAATACTTATTTCCCTCATTTACCCGCCAATCAATTTATAACTTTTCTGACATGCGTTTTTTTTGTTTTTTGTTATTCTGTCTCTCACTGTTAAAATACACCTACCATAAAAATTATAGACTGATCATTACTTTGTTAGTGGACAAAAGTTCAAAATCAGCAGGGGATCAAATACTTTTTCCCCCCACTGTACTATATTCTACCATGTCACACTCCTTTCCTAATCTTGAAGCATTCGATTGTTCCATGTTCTGTTTTGATCGTGGCTCCATTGTCCAAATACAGATTCCTCCGGAGGTGGATGAGATGGTCTGGTCCCTACATCTCTTGTCACATTTGGTTATGATCCACACAGTGAAAGGCTTTAGAAAAGTTTATGAAAAAGAGGTAAATATTTTTCTGGAACTCTCTTGCTTTCACTATTTGATCTTTTGTGCCTCTATAAAACACGACTTGCACATCTGGTAATTCTCGGTCCATATATTGTTGGAGCCAAGCTTGCAGGATCTTAAAAATAACCTTGCCGGCATGTGAAATGAGTGCAATTGTTTGATAATTTGAGCACTCTTTGCACTGCCTTTTTTGGGATTGGGATGTAGACCCACCTTTTCCAGTCTATTGACCACTGTTGAGATTCCAAATTTGTTGGCATAATGCGAGCAGAACTTTCAGTATCATCATTCTGGATTTTGAATAGTTCAGCTGGGATTTCATCAACTCCTGCAGCCTTGTTATCAGCAAGGCTTTCTAGGGATCATCTCACTCTCAAAGACGTCCAGCTCATTGGACAAAACTATTGACGTTATCGATGCTGTTAAGATCCTTCTTGTATAGATCTTCTACTATTTATGTCTTTTATCATACCCATTTTGGAGTGAAAGTTTCTCTTAAGTTCCCCAATTTTCTTGAAGAGATCTTTTGACTTTACCATTCTTTTTTTATTATTCTATCTCTTTACAATGTCTCTTTTTTAAATTGTCTCTTTTTTCCTCTGGCATTCTACATTCAGTTGGACATTTAAACATTTTCCTATCTCCATTGCCTTTTGCTTTTCTTAGTTCCTAGGCTACTTTCAAAGCTTTAGACAACCAGTTTGCTTTCCTTGTTTTATTTCTTTTGTGGATGCTCTTTGTTGTTGTTTTCTGGACAATCACTTGGCATCACTATGTTCTGGGCAATGTCACAAAATGATGTCCAAAGTTCTTCAGGCATTCTACCTATGTCTTTGTCTATTCACTTAAATCTATTCTTTACCGCTACTGCATATTCACAGGATTCCCACTAGTATTTTTTCATATCAGCTTGGTTTAATTCTGAACTTTGAAATAAGAAGCTCATGATCTGAGCCACGGTCAGCACTAGGGCTTGTTTGTGCTGACTGTATAGAGCTCCTCCTTCTTTGGCTACAAAGTATATAGTCAATCTGATTCTGTATTGTCCATCTGGTGATGTCCAGGTGTAGAGTCATCTCTGAGGCTGTTGGAAGAAGATGTTAACTATGACCAGAGAATTATCTTGGCACAATTGTACTAATCTCTGAACTGCTTTGTTTTGCACCCCAAGGATAAATTTGCCAGTATATTTTGGTTCCCTACTTTAGCATTCCAATCTCCTATGATGATAGTAACATCTTTTCTCGGTGTTATATCTATGGAGTGTTGAATATCCTCATAGAAATGGACCACTTCAGCCTGTTCAGTATACATGGTTAGCATACTTGGATCACTGGGATGTAAATGGCTTGCCTTGAATTACAATTGTAATCATTCTGTCATGTTTTGGGGGCTATAACTGAGCACTGATGTTAACCTTTGTCTGATTATGAGAGTTACTCCCTTTTTTGCGTGACTCTTGACCGTTGTAGAAGTTCTGGTGCTTGTCTCATATGAAATGTCCCATTATAATCCATTTGAGATCACTAATTCCCAGGATATCAATGTTTAATCTCCTCATCTCATGTTTGACCACATCCAGTTTGCCTTAGTTCATAGTTCTAATGTTCCAATTTCCTATGTTGAATTGTTCTTAGCAGCAGCGGACTTTCCTTTTCAATCCAGATTTATCTGCAGAAGGGCATCCTATTGACCAAGCCACTTGATTAGATCTGGTGCTACCTATACCCAACCTCTGCTCTTCCCCATTAATGTGGTATTTATCTTCTGACCTCAGGGACTCATCTTCCTGTGCATATTGTTATGTCTCTGGTTGTCCTTATACATAAGTTTATCATGGCAAAGATACTGGAGTGGGTTGCAGTTCCTTCTCCAGTGGACTGAGATTTGTCAGACCTCTTTGCTATGACCTGCCCTATGGGTGACCCTACATGGTATAACTCACAGCTTCATTGAGTTTACAATGACAAGGAAGTGACCCGGAAAGGGTCATTATGAGTAGTTTTACATAGCTCAACTTCTCAGTTCTAATCTTGGCACCAACCATCCTTATCAAAAAATATTCCACATGGAGTAACATTACAGTCAGCAGCACACCACACACTGATCAATTCTGCTTCTCTCAGAGGATTGGGAGCTGGTTCCTCTGAGCCTCTGCATTTAGCATGAAGCAGATTTATAGCACCTGGAGAAGAGTGTGTGTCCCAGCTCTGCACTGAACTTGGGTAACTTTTCTTTAATGCACTTTTGTTCTTGAGTAGAGTTGTGTGTAATTGTTGACCTTTTCACTGACCATTATGGGAAAATGTCAGTTTAGTTTATACCACCAGGGTTGTGACCAAGTATCCTTGTAAATGTCCTATCACGTGGCAGAGTAAACCACCTCCAACATAACTGTTCATATCACTAATCATAATCTGGATAACATGAATTCTCTAATTTCCTAGCATCTATAGGGGATGCTAAGTGATGCTTTAGGGCATGTGACGAATGTGCATAGCTCCAATGATAGAAGCCTGAAAGAAAACAACAGAAGTGCAAAGCTATTAAATAATCCCAGTACTATAGAGTAATGTGGATGGAAAGGTCCATGTTAGGTTAAAGGTATATGTAAGAGAGCTGGGTTATTAATGCATCTGATAGAGGAGAATTTATAGTGTCTGAAAAAAATGTTTTGCATGAAAAAATTCCATTGAATTTCTTGCTTTTTCAAACTGTTTTCTTTCAATGTTGAGAAATTAATTAGGATAACTTATACAATGTTTCTTTTTGGCCTGGGGATTGTGCAAGCATGCTCAGTTAGCACCTGATGTCTGCCCTACTGTGGGAAGTCACATGATTTCAGACACTTTCCTTTCCTTTAGCCAAACAGCATGCACATGTGCTGCATATTGGATATCCCATTAAAAATGAGATATCCAATATGGAAATCTCAGTGGCTGCGGGTGTCTACATTTTTTTCTTTTCTGCAAACATTTTTTGCATTTTTCCATGCAAACATTTTTTGCATTTTTCCATGCAAACATTTTTTACTAGGTGCGTTTTGATGCATTCTACAGGATGCATTCATAACCCACCTCACTTTCATATACCTTTAAGAGAGAATCAAGGAACAATAGAAAGAAATACATTACGTGAGAGATCACGACAGGATGCATGATAGTAGATGTTATGCAAGGTTAATGAAGGCACAGTGTGCTTATCTATCAGTATTCATTTCCATGTATGTTTACCTGTCTGAGCGTGTGTATATGTTACATATATGCCCAGCATTGTACCTAGCTGTTTTTGTGTGTCTAGATCTGTATCTGTCTGTAAGTCACTATGGGCAGTGTGTATCTCTTTGAGGTTACTAGGTTGTATCAGCAAGCATATATTTGCACAGAGGCCATTAGTTGCTAGTTTTACCGGCTACTGGTATTAGGTACCAACAGATGCAAAAAGATAAATTATTTAGTGACACACTTTGTACTTGGAATAGCAATTCGTTATCTACTATAGGCTTTCAAGTTTGTAATCAGGTTAAGTACTTGAATGATAAACAAACTCACTTGTACCTACTTAACATGCCAATCTGCCGGGGTCCTCAATTCATTATAGTTAAGAAGGAGAATCCTAACTTCCATGAGGTAGTCAGTTTTATTATAGAGCAATGATCAGAGAAAGGTCCTTCACCCAAGTCTCCAATCCATTTCTAATCTATGTTTTAAGTCAATGCACTAGATTCACTACTGCACTTTTTATATTTTTATGTTTTTCACATGTTTTATTAGGGCATACTGCCAGACTCTTTCTAAGAAGGACATTACTTAGGTAATGATCCTGCTCCCCTTACCAATTCATCAACTCTTTGGTTTTCTCACACCAGCTTTTGGTTTCCTCACACCAACTCCATTTATTCCCAAAGTCATCACCCAACACATTCTCATGAACTCCAGAATGTAAAGCACCTCAACATTAGGCTGTATTTGGGTAACAACACTAGATCATAATTAGGATGTATAATAAATGGTGATTTACTTTATTTATTCAATTGAATATGTTTTTATTTTAAAGAAGCTATGTATATTATTTGAATAAGAATGTTATAGATATCAATAAAATACTAAATAAATTAATATCACTCATAGTTAAAATTATTGCAGACAGTGAGCTTAAAAGCTTGTGATAGAACTGAATAGAGATGGTGTTATGAACAGAAGGACCCATTGGACTATTTGGGGTTCATCAGTTATTATATGTGTGGTTAGAAGGTACTAACAATTTGCTTAACATTTATATCATGGATGTAATAAGTGCATGTGGTGCTGTCATTGACTAACATTGGAATACTGTATCTGTGTTAGAAATAAGATAGTGGGCTATACTTAAATAAAGTTAATACAGTCACTTATGTGACAAAGAGAAAGGTTTTAAAGAATTTGTATGGCCCTGCGATTGGCCATGTGTGAAGGCTCTGGCTTTATTCATGAAGGGGGAAGCTAGTTTTATGGCTCTGTAAGAGGAGAGAAAATGTGTAATGAGAAGAAAGTCATGTGGGTGAGGGGGGTAGCAAGCTATTTGCCTAGGAGGATGGGCTAGAACTGGGGGAAGGTCTTTGGTGTTTTGTGTCATTTTTCTGTATTTTTATATATCTCTGTAACAATAAAGAAGTGGCCAGTCTGACTTTGGACACACTAAACATAGGTGGTGTCAGAGTCTGCTTGTACTAATCAAAGGTACATGGTGTGTGATTCTTAGATCCTAAGAAAAGGGGTCTGATGGTGCCTGTCTCTGCAGTAATGATGCTGTCATCTGAAGTGTCTGCTGGTGTCGAGATCTGAACAAAAGGTTGCGACCGTAGAGAGAGAGAGATTTGGGGTGAGCGTAGTCCCCCAAATCTGGCGGTCGTGACAGATGGTATCTAAATACAAGGTTCAACGCATTCTTCCCAGGTGTTAGGAGCAAATGTCTGCCACCATTAAAACAAAATGTAATACAAATATATTTATTTTAAACTTTATAAAAACATTCACCCTTTATAAAGTTAAATTCTTCATATATTACAATTATCACACTTCAGTGGTCCTTTGGTATGAGAGCTTTCTGCTGGTCCTCCATTTACTATGATTGAAAATGAGAATCCTAGATATGAAGAAAAACTACAGTTTTTCAGTACAGTTTTTCTTCATATCTAGGATGATGATGGTTTATTCTTATCTCCATAATTTAGGTATCTAAATATTGAATCTAAAAGTATAAATATAGAATGTAAAAGTGCATAAGGGAATTAAAGGACCACTGTACTATAAAAAATAATGCCTGATGAACAAAAAAATAACGTGTATAAGCATGCTCGATTTATAATGTTTACACCTTGTAAACCTTGTATAGTTATACTTTAAAGCTTTTACAGGTTTCTGCCCAATGAGCTGTGATTCTTAGTTCCGCTCACTCTGAATAAATAAGTAAAGGGCAGTTGTAGGAGACTTCAGCTCTGTCTTCCAGGTTCTGAGGTTTGTAATATATATCTATTATTTTGGTCAGTAATAAATGTAAAGTTTTGGGTGCTGAGTACAACCCTTCATTGCGCAGTGTCACATGTGATCGTAGATTTTTCCCATGCAACACTGACTATAATAACCTGGTTCACATACATGTCCTTATGACTTCAGTCTGGAAGATTTTACTTTTTACTATATCTGAGTCTGCTGAAATCTTGATGAGCTTCAGTTGAGTCTCACATTACCTGTAACATTGTCCTATACGTTCATCTTACCATTCCAACATCCCAAGCTACATTCCATCTTGGCTCTTGGCCTTGTCTTAATTATTTATTCTGTCTGCTGCTACTGAATGACACACTCTCTCTTACCTAAAATAGCTATGCAGACGGTATCCAGTGATACAAGTGTCATCTAGTAGTTGCTGTGTGGAATATTTTCCAAATGAACCATAATATGCTCTTGACAAATGCATCTCTTCCATTGAAATCATAACGCAATAATTCTTTGATAATACAAATTTCATGTGAATTAATTTAAAAATAAAAGATAAATTCAGGATGAATGAAGCTCCTTTTCATCATTATTTCTCATACCCTCTTGTTCCTTAAAGTTAAGGAATTAGTTATAAATTATATTCACCATTGCTTTTGACTTGAAAAACAGTACAAGAACAATTTATGTACAGCGCTACGGAATATATTGGCGCAATATAAATGAACTATTATAATAATGCATATGTGAGTGAATTTAAATGGGTTGTCATATGATTCTTTGTTCTTCCATGTTGTGTTTTATTTTACAAAGAATTAAATAGCACATCGTAATTTTAAAGAAGAGGATTTCATCCTTTTTTATAAAAAATTATATGTATATTATTAAAAAGGAGAGAGCTTACTGCCCTTTGATAGGAGTCTGAGTGTCCGTATACAATATATATATATATATATATATATATATATATATATATATATATAAATATAAATATATATATATATATATATATATATATATATATATATATATGTATATATATATTTAAATATGTATATATACCGGTATATATATATATATATATATATATATATATATATATATATATATATATAAATGTATATACATATATAAGCTAGGATATTGTGTCAACCCTTCTTGCATCCCCACATAAAACAGACAACACATATTTGTCCTTGTGCTAGAAAATGTGAAAGTGAAGAAAGCAGAAGTAAAAGAAAGAGGGGCAAAGGAGATTAACGGGGGAAGGAGGGAGATGAATGAGAAGAGGGACATGCCCGTGAGAGAGGAGGAGAGACAGATGTTGCTGAAAAAAGGGGCTGTTCAAAGAAAGAAGAGGGAAGCAAAAGGCAGAATGAATGAGGCAGGTAGAAGACCAAAGAGCATAGTAATGAGAGAGAAAGTTGTGAGAAATAGTGACTGGTAAAAGAGATAAGGAGGAAGCAGGCAGAGGGATTCTATGAGAGTGAAGGAGGAGAATGGTGTGAGAGAACAGGCCAGAAATAAGAGGAGGAAGGGAGAAGAAGGTGAGATAGAGACTTGGAAGGTCGTCTAGATAAGGGAGCAGTAAGCATGAGAGAGAATTGGGAGATAGATGTGGAATAGGATGGGAGGCAGGTGTTTGAGAGAAGTGTAGCGTGTATAGATACTCGTACTGTGGAATCTTTTCAAAGTGTTTTTGACGTTATGTTGACACTGTGGGGGTAGGTCAGTAGAAAAAATAGATCACATAGGTCACTAACCTTTGGTCACACTAGCATAAGCTACAAAAGCGTCAAATGGCAAGTAGTCACATGACGAGCAGAGCATGTACCAGCTCAAATGTCTTGGCCACCTGGTTCTACCATATGCATGAATACTACCCTCACACTGTGTGTAGTTGTGCTGCCATTAATTTGAGCCTGAAAACTTTTACTGTTCTTCTCCTGGCAGGTCAGTTACAGGATCCAACCGTGTACATGTCCTCCCTTGTATATATAATGTAGTAAAACAAACCTACAAGCAATGTCATTGAATTCACTTGTTTTTATATTTCAATGCAAAATGCAACATTTATGTTGCTAACACTTTACTAACAAGACACTTCATGTGATCAGTTTACCTATAATGGTAATTGTATGTTGACATTTTCCATTTCTATAAACTTGTATCATTGTTATCACCCACCTTCATTGCGAGAGTTAATTAATCATCTCAATATTGTGATCATAACCTATTTTTAAATATTTATTTATGGGTCTACTTTTCATTTCTGCATATTTGTAGTGTGTTCTTTTAATGCATATTTTTAAGTCTTTATATAACATTATATGGAACATGGAACATTTTACTAAATATTTTTATGCATTTCTACCACTGCAGTTTATTTTACATTTAATCCTGTTGCGTCTACTGCCTCCTGGTGTCAAAACAAGTAATGATAAATAAAAGTATCACATATACAGTTGTCAGTGTGCGTCACGCAAAAAATGTTGGTCACGCAATGTTAAATGTCGCTCATGCATAATGAGCGCCGAATGCACTCATTTCGATTTGCTCATGTGTAATGAGCAGCAAAGCCCCATCATTGCTGGGCCCCCTTCCTCCTCCCCACAGTGCATCCTCCTCCCCAAGGCTCCTCACCCCTAAGGGGGCTGCAATGAGCACCGAAGGTGCTCATTGCAGGGCTCGCGATGAGTGCCAGAGGCGCTCATTGCGAGGTCCCCATGGCTCGCATCACCCCCAGGCCCACTGTGTCTCCTCCTTCCTTCGCCCTTATCCTCTTTTTCCCCCTCCTCCCTTTCCTCCTCTCCTTCCAATGACCTCCCTTTCCCCTCTCTTACTTTTAGCAGATGACCTCCTACTGCTCTCTCCCCTACGCGTCTTGGTGTACACCCTTACCTTATGGTTGAAAGAAACTCCCTTATTTTGTTCCCCTCTATCTCAAACGGTTTTAATTTTATAACACTTCAAAGTTTCATTAAATCTGACTTTTCTGTTCCTCTTGAGATCATCGGCACACAATACCCTTGCGTACATTTTATTTTTTTCTCCATAACCAATGATCAGATCTCTTTGAAATTTTACACAGAGCTCAGTAAAATGATGAGGATTCCAGAAGAAAATACACCGGCACTCAAAAGATTTTATAAATGCCTAAAAAAATATGTTTGGTGGAAAAACTAGGTTTAGAAAACCTGAATTTTCAGCGTGTGGGAACCAAAATGTTTTGATGTTGAAAATTATTGCAAATACATGTTCTTTCTTGGTGAAAAAAATTTTTTATGGGTTTTTTATTACTTGTAACGAATTTTTTTTTTTTTTTGGACATCGTAGGAAAAAAATTGGCTACTAGGTAGCCATTTTGTACAACTTTCCTACAATCCGTAGCTGTAATAGAAAAAATTAATGAAACAAAGTTGTTCATCTTAAAATGTAACCTAATATTGCTTACTATAGTTTTTTTCGAAAGTGCAGACTTGTTTTTAGTTTTGGGGTATTTCAAATTATGAAAATTGGCTATTGTGAAATCAATAAAAAAAAAAAAATTGGTCAGAAACCTTAAATGCTGACAAGTAAGGTAATAAGACCTAGCAAGAAAAATTATGCATTATATTCAATTATGCAACATTTCATGATCTCCAACTTGTTTTTCACAATATTTTTGCATACAAAAACATGTCTATCTTACAAAAGAAAACAAAAAGAATGATGTTTGCGTGCCATCTTGAAATAATGTATGCATGGAGACTTTTTAACATTTATGATAAATATATTGAGGCTTAATTCACTATGAGGCAGTTTTATGACAGCAGATGGATCTCCGTCTATAGCTCACGAGTTAAATGCGCGCCTACGTCAGCGTGCCGACAATTGCTCGCCGTAAATTGAGCTCTGCAGTGAAATGAGCTCTGAAAAAAGAGCTCAGCGTCTCTGATCTGACCTCTAGATCTTGGCAATGTCACAGGAGCCTCTCTGACCCCTGGCGGGCTCTTGCTGGAAAAGCCCCAAGATTTATCCCACATGCCCCTATCCGACAATTGCTAGCTGCCTACCTTCCCCATGGGGGGCAAGCAGAGTTCTGCCTCCCGATCCCGGGCTGCCTTCTCTGGGGTGTCCTCAGATGACTCAGCCATGCCCCCCTTCTCACATCATTACCGACCTGGGGGAGCCATGGGGCTGAGAAGTCGATCAGTGAGCTCAGTATCTGGCTTGGAGCCACCTTCCCCCGGCCTGCCCTTCAGTCTGTATCGGCATGAGCCAAGGGGCAGCACAGGGACTGAGGAGACCAGAGGGGGCTGTACCAGGGGCCCCGCGGCTCCTTGAGCGAGAGCTTGGGGCCAAGATGGATCGGAGATCATGAGGGTGAGTGATACTGACCCAGATACCGTATTGGTCCGAATATAAGCCGCACCCGCATATAAGGCGCACCCGTAAAGTTTAAGGGGAAAAAATTGAAAAAAGATAGTACTCAAATATAAGCCGCACCTGTAAAATTGGAGAGAAAAAGACTTTCAAAGTGATCAGCCATTGCAACAAACAGGCTTTCTAATTAGCACTGTAGCTTTTTTTGCAGGTTACAGGATGTTAGAATCACTAAAACTGTAAATCGCTATTCAATACCGCAGTCTCAAGCACGAAAATCGGCACCCTTAACTCGCAATCGCGCAAATCGGCAGTAATTTTGTGTTTGTGTATAAAAGCCGCACACGTTACAAGCAAAGTTCGCAAATCGGCAAGGATTTTTTTTATGGTCGGGAATATAAGCCGCATCCGTAACTCGCAAGCTCAAAAATCGGAAAAAAGGTGCTTCTTATATTCGGACCAATACGGTAACTGTATATAGAATACATATTTGTGTACAAGAACTACGTGTATATAATATCCATCTGTCCTGCCATCCATCCATCATGACATCCATCCATCCTTCCATCCTGCATTCCATCCATGGCTCATCTCTCTCTACACCTACTTGGTATTGCGCAAGAATAGTCACGGCTAGGCCAGCAGAATGAAGGTGAAGAAATTTTGCAAAAGCATCTTCCTCATCTTGATTAATGTCCAATATGATTCCAAAGTACCACAAATGATCATACTTGCAAGCAACAAAAGATCCAGGAAACAGATCATCAGCATTCACAGGAAGTTTGGGGAGGCTCCTCAGGTTGAAAGTGAGGGAGGGTTCTTTATCAATGCTCATTCTTCTTTCTTCAGTTGTGCCTGTAGAATTGAGTAGTTCAGAGTTGTGGAAATTGCAAAACGGGTTTTGAGAGAAGAGCGGATTATGTCTATGTTTTCCATTGCAACATAATGGAATTTGACCTTTTTAATTTTTTTGTCACAGAAAAAAATGTTTTTGGAGTAGTAATCTGCTTGTCAAGGGGTCTCTAAAGACTCTCTTTTCTAGCTAGACGTTTTGTATTTCCACCAATACCATTGAACAACTTTGTTTCATTAATTTTTTCTATTACAGCTATGGCTTGTAGGAAAGTTGTACAAAATGGCTACTCAGTAGCCATTTTTTCCCTACAATGTACAAAAAACATAACATTTTTGTTACAAGGAATAAAAAACTCATAAATGTCATTCAAGAAAGAGTCAAGAATGTCAAGAAAGAGCATGTCTTTGCAATAATTTCTAACATTAAAACATTTTGGTTCCATCATGCACACACGCTGAAAATTCAGGTTTTCTAAACCTAGTTTTTCCACCACAAAAACTATGCTACAAGTACATTTATACTTGTTTTTAGGCATTTATACAATCAGCATTTTATTGAGCTCTGTGTAAAATTTCAAAGAGATCTAATCATTGGTTATGGAGAAAAAAAATTAAATGTATGCAAGGGTATCTTGTGCCGAGGGTCTCAAGAGGAACAGACAACGCAGATTTAATGAAACTTTGAAGTGTTATAAAATTAAAACCGTTTGAGATAGAGGGAAAAAATGAAGGAGTTTCTTTTAACCATAAGGTAAGGGGGTACACCAAGTTTCATCAAAATCCGAGACAGAGGGTGACAAAACCCTTGTTTTTTGTGTTGATATGATGTGGAATTACCCTCAGTGGAGAGAGCAGCAAGAGGTCCTCTGCTTACAGTAAGAGAGGGGAAAGGGGATAGGGAGGTCATTGGAGGGAGGGGGGGTAATTGGAGAGGGGGAAAGGGTGGAGGAGGATAAGGAGGGAGGAGGAGGATGAGGGGTAGGAGGATAAAGAGGAGGATAAGGGGAAATGGAGCAGGAGGAGGATAAGCGGGAAAAGGGAGGAAGAGGAGTATATGGGGTGGAAGAGGGGGAAAGAGACCCAGGGGAGGGAGAGGGGGGAAGAGACACAAGGGAGGGAGAGGAGGAGTAAATGAGACACAAGGGAGGGAGAGGAGGGGGAAATGAGACACAAGGGTGGGAGAGGACGGGGAAATGAGACACAAGGGAGGGAGAGGAGGGGGGAAAGGAGACACAAGGTAGGGAGAGGAGTGGCAAAGGAGACACAAGGGAGGGAGAGGAGGGGGGAAATGAGGCACAAGGGAGGAAGTAGACAGGGGGAGAGACTCGCGATTAGCACCGAAGGATTGCCAAGCTTAAAATGTTATTCCCGTCATTGTTGACAGGCAAGTAGCTAGTATTCTTTATAATACCTCACAGTTTTCCACCAGCTACAAACATATATACAGTAGACTCTCAGTTAACCAGAACTCAAGCAACCAGCATTTTCAAGCAACCAGAAATCTCAAGCAACGAGAAAAAATATTGAATACTGTACTTTAAATAAACAATACATTTTACAGGGCTCAACAAATGCCAGGTGCCAGGTTGTGATGCCAGAAAATGCTTACATGCACCTAGATTTCATCCACTGTCTCTGCAATTCAATGCTACCTGGAATCAGACAGGCATTAATGACTAAGGCAGTGCAGTGTTGAGGTTACATTACCCGGGGTCTGCATCGAACCCTCCAACCGAACGTACCTGTGTGTAAGTGAGGAGTGAAAGCTGCTGCTGCTAGAATAGCCCTCACTGACAAATATACTTAGCAGAGCATCCTATGTGCAGCGAATCTAGGCCTCTTTTAATAGTAACTCTCAAGCAACCAGAAACTACATTTATACAGCATCTAAAAGATCTCCATGAGTGCCGGATAACTGAGAGTCTTCTGTACATATTTTTGTTGTAATATTGTTGAATGCTTCTGATGTTTTCTTGATAAAATACATACTCATAAACAGTTTAAATAATTCATAAATCTCCCAAAAATATAAACTAGTTATCTTTGCAAATCTTTTCTTCTAATGAGAAACCAAAGGATGATGAAACATTTAAAATATAACATATAACATAACAGAATAACTGATCCAATAAAGAATGTTGGCTTTTTGTGAAGCTAGGGTATTCAATGTACAAATCTATGATGCTTAAAAAATTATATATATTTACCTATTGCATAAACTTTATTGAAAGGGACTGATGTAATATAAATCAAGGCAGTCATCAGAAACTCGACGCAGTACACATGTAACAAGGTACCACAAATACACACTATCGGCTGCCCCCAAGATTCCAGGTACAATGAAAATATACAGCAATGATGTGTAGCCGCAATCTCAGTTGTACATGTATTCTACAGTGACACACAAATGCCCAGCCAGACACATTTAATGGTACTCTTGGAATATAAACACATGAATTCAGGGGTTTGTTCCCGCCTCAGCCCATGAAGTCAAAGCCTAGGGCAGCACATTTTCAGGGGGCAGCAGACTGCCTGAAGATGCAGTGCAGTACATTGAGACATTTGTGTTTGTACACATACATGTCTACAGTGCCTTGCAATAGTATTCACCCCCTTGGCATTTTTTATGTTTTGTTGCCTCACAGCCTGGAATTAACATGGATTGTTTGAGGATTTGCATCATTTAATTTACAGAACATGCCCACAACTCTGAAGATGTTTTTTTTTATTTTTTATTGTGTAGCAAACAACAAATAGGACAAAATAGAAAAAGTCAATGCGTATAACTATTCACCCCCCCCCCCCCCCAAAGTCAATACTTTGTAGAGCCACCTTTTGCGGCAATCACACCTCCAAGTCGCTTTGGATAAGTCTCTATGACCTTGCCACATCTCTGCTCCAGCTCCTTCAAGCTGGATGGTTTGCGCTTGTGAACAGCAATCTTAAAGTCTGACGACATAGAGGATTTAGGTCTGGGCTTTGACTAGGCCATTCCAACACATTTACATGTTTCCCCTTAAACCACTCAAGTGTTGCTTTAGCAGTGTGTTTGGGGTCATTGTTCTGCTGGAAGGTGAACCTCCGTCCTAGCCTAAAATCACACACAGAGTGGTACAGGTTTTGCTCCAGAATATCCCTGTATTTAGCATCATCCATCTTTCCCTAAACTCTAAACAGTTTCCCAGTCCCGGCTGCTGAAAAATGGTGTTCTTTGGGTGATGTGATGTCTTGGGTTTGTGCCAGACATAGGGTTTTCTTTGATGGACGAAAAGATAAATTTTAGTCTCATCAGACCAGAGCACCTTCCTCCATACATTTTGGGAGTCTCCCACATGTCTTTTCGCAAACTCAAAATGTGCCATTTTGTTTTTTCCTGAAAGTAATGGCTTTCTTCTGTCCACTCTGCCATAAAGCCCAACTCTATGGAGCGTACGGCTTATTGTCGTCCTATGTACAGATACTCTAGTCTCTGCTGTGGAACTCTGCAGCTCCTCCAGGGTTACCTTAGGTCTCTGTGCTGCCTCTCTGATTAATGCCCTCCTTGCCTGGTGCGTGAGTTTTGGTGGGCGGCCGGCTCTTTTAGGTTTGCTGTTGTGCCATGTTCTTTCCATTTAATTATGATAGATTTGATGGTGCTCCTGGGGATCATCAAAGATTTGGATATTTTTTTATAACCTAACCCTAACTTGTACTTCTCAACAACATTTTCCCTTACTTGTTTGGAGAGTTCCTTGGTCTTCATGGCAGTGTTTGGTTAGTTTTGCAGCCTCTGGGGTCTTTCAAAAAAGGTGTGTATATGTAATGACAGATCATGTGACACTTAGATTGTACACAGGTGGACATCATTTCCCTAATTATGTGACTTCTGAAGGTAATTGGTTGCACCAGAGCTTTTTATGGGCTTCCTAACAAAGGGAGTGAATACATACGCACATGCCAATTTTCTGTTTTTTATTTAGGAAAATTGTTTAATGTATATATTTTTCTAATTTCACTTCACCAGCTTAGACTATTGTGTTTTGATCCATCACATAAAATTCAAAACATTGAACTTAAGGCTGTAATGTAACAAAATAGGTAAAAAGTCAAGGGGGGTGAATACTTTTGCAAGGCACTGTATATACAGTGATATGTTTGTCTGTAAATGTACATGATGCTTTCTAACCAGTGGCGGAGATAGAGAATGGGGGGACCTGGAGCAAAACAAATTTGGCCCCCCTTTAAGGGATTGTATAAATGTTTTGCCCTGGGCCTTGCCGGAACCAAATCACTTAATTCTCCTCCCCCAGGCCCATTTCCATTACTGCTTCCCTCCTGAAGACCCTTCCCGTAAAAGCAAACCTTCCCAAGACACCTACCCATTGCTGCTCCATCCAAGACCCCTTTGCATTGTAAATTTGCGAGTTTCAATCTTGTGTCGCTATGTATATTTGATTTTAAGCTCAAAAACAGGGCCCTCTATTCTTTATAAGGTGTTCGTTTTGTTTTTGCCATGTACTTAACTCCTTTAAAGCGCTACGGAATATGTTGGTGAGTTACAAATACAGATAATAACAATAATAATATATATATACTGTACATAATCATCACAGCCACACAACAGCCTCCCCTCCTAGGATTCATCCCCACCCAGTCCTTGTCAGCAGCCATCCCCGAACAGCATCCATCCCCGCACAGCACACAACCCCTCTTCATCTACCCTATACCTTGTAGTCCTTGTTTGAAAAAAGACTCAAAACAAGTCTGAAGGCAGTAGCACTTAGCCACTCATCACGAGGCCCGAAAGACTTTGAAAAAAGAACCAACGCCGCTCATCATGAGGCGCGCAAGACTTCAACAGGGAGAGAGAGGTTAAAGACACAGGGGAGGGAGAGAGGGGACAGGGTGGAAAGAGACACAGGGGAGGGAAATAAGGGTAAAAAACACAGGGGGAGGAAGAGAGAGGGAAACAAACACATGTAAGGAAGAGGGGGGAAACAGACAAAGGGGTCAGAGAGTAGGGAGAGGCTCGCAATGAGCGCCGCATGCGATTACCGCCGAAGTCGCTCATTGCGAGACACGAAGGTGGTAGGTTGGACAACGTCTGCAATGAGCGATAGTAAGGTAGAAGAGGGGGAGAGGCTTGCACTGAGCGCCGAAGGCACTCATCACAAGGCCCGCAAGTAAGAGGTGGGAGAGCCTTGCATTGTGTGGGAAACAGCATTGCCAGCCTTCAATTTTTTTAAATTTCATTTTTGCAAGTCGCTAGTTACATATAATGATCGTGTCAGTGCAAAAAAGTATTCTCAATTTGATGAAAATTTCTAAATTTGTGGATCCAAAATGTTTAATTATGACATGTTACATTAGGTAAAGATACTTTCCTAACTTTTACAAGTATCTGTTGTTACCCTGATTTGTGTCCTGTGCAGTGTCTGCTGCCCATGGGTGTAGGAGTCAAAGAAAATCTGGGGGGGGACACCGCATATACCGTATATACTCGAGTATAAGCCGAAGCACCTAATTTTATAACAAAAAACTGTGAAAACGGATTGACTCGAGTATAAGCCGAGGGTGCAAAAGAGGGTCCTTCACCAATGATCATCCTCCTCCTCCCTCCCATTATCATCCTCCTCCTTCCCCCCTTTATCATCCTCCTCCTTCCCCCTATCATCCTCATCCTTCCCCCCTTATCATCCTCCTTCTCCCCCTCTTATCATCTTCCTCCTTCCCTCCATTATTATCCTCCACCCCCTAATCATCATCCTCCTCCTTCTAATCCCGCCCCCCCTTATCATCATCTTTTTCCCCTCATAACCTCCTCCTTACTGCAACCTCTCCAATCCCTATCCCCCTCTCCTTACTTGCTACTATGCTCCGATGAGCTGATGCTGATCCTGATGCCGCAGCACGTCTTCCGTACCGGCATATGCTAATGACGTGACACGCATGTGACGTCACGTCATTAGCATGTGCCGGTACGGAAGACGTGCTTCAGCGTCAGGATCGGCATCAGCTCATCGGGGCATAGAAGCATAGTAGCATAGTAGAGGATAAAAAGGGGGGAGGAGGAGGATGATAAGGGCGGGACAGAGGAGGATTTATTTTTTTCACTCGAGTATAAGCCAAGGGGGGCTTTTTCAGCATAAAAAAATGTCCAGAAAAAAGTCGGCTTATACTCGAGTATATACGGTAGTATAAAAATACCACACAACTGCTTCTCAAAACATAAACACACATTGAAAAATCTGAGGGGAATTGGTCCCCCTCCCCCCCTACACCCATGCTGCTGCCTAACCCAGATTCAGTAGGGAAGATGGAGGTGTTAGTATATAACCAGTTTGTAACCAATGTCAGTGGGCACATGTAATTTAACTCAATGGGAACATGAGCATATTGCAATAAGTTATATACAGGTGAAACAAACCAGGAGCCATCAGGACCCTCTCTTTATTTGTCCCTAAACACCAGTACCCCCTGTATCCCCCTTATGGCAGCACTGATGAACACAGACACAAATGTATATTTCTTATCTTGCAAATTTCACAGCTATGAGTATTTTATTATCTTGTTTTTCTTTTTCTTTGTTCGACTTACACTTTTGCTCCCCTTTTGTACTGGCCTGGGTCTATTGAGATTTAATCAGTCAACAATGCACAGATACGACTGCTTCTTTCCCCTTGATAAGTTCTCATCTAAGATTACTACACATACATATATAGAAGCACAAGTGTATACGTACATATATGGCTTGTCAGCAAAGTATATAATTATGGGAGAATTGCCGACATTTTTGTGAATTTGTCCTCATTATTTGGGACTTGAGGCAGTCTGCAAGTTGCCTTTTTGGATATAAAAATCTACTGTTATATATTTAGGGAGGTATTTTTGTAGTATTATCTATGCGAATACTGTATATCACCATTGATAATTATTTAAATGTGCTTTTGTAAATGATTTGAATCCTTATTTCATTAGTTGGAATCAAATGATCAGTGTAATGAGCATACCAACAATCAATTATAATAAGTCAAGCAAGACTAATTAATGGTTCTAAGAAGACTGCAAAAAAATTAAACAAACAAAAGAATATTTTATCCATAAAGTAATTGATTGAAACATATAAAGAAAATATAAAAAGTAGATTTTTCTCAACTGTTTCCATGTATAAATATTGAGAAAAAATCTGTATGTCACCGAGCTCAGCCAGCTGGATCATCCTTAACAGGAATCCCACCAGTTATGCTGCAGTTCCTTAGGGTGAAGGGTCCTTTTCCACTTGGGCACCTTGAGAAGCAGGATATCCACTTCTTTAGTTCTAGTGATGGAAACAATGGTGAGTAATCATTTCCAATACTATTTTTAGGTCTGTAGCCATAGAGACATTAAGTGCTTCTGACTTGGTTTTGTTAATTTTGAAGTCCAAATATTAAAATCTTGCAAGTTCTTGCATTATTAATATTAATATTACACTTAAATACAATCCAGTGTTCGAAAAACCACAAAGCTATACCTTTTCGGAATATAATCTATTTGCCTTTTCACCATTTTTTATTAAAAATTAACCTTTATTAAATTACTTCAAAAGCCAGTCCGGCTTCCTGTCCTCTGAGTCCAGTTGAATTATCCACCCCAGATTTGTTTGGGTACCTAAATCCATGGGCTGAGGGATTCACGTTCAAGTCAAGTTGGCTAATGCGGTGAGCAGGAATTTCAGCATCTAACAGCTGGATTTGGTATTCCAATCTGTTGAATCAATGAGGTGTGAGGGATTTATAGTGATTTCTGTCCTCTATTACCTGGAGAAAGCCGACCTGCTCCAAATGTACGAGCTAATTAATTAGGTTTTTGGTCTTGTTGGCAAACCTTTTCCTGATGTTATAAGATCTACAGTTAGGAGAGAATATTACGGATATGTGTGCTCCAAATAGATGTCATGGGAAGACATGTCCCTTTAAGATCAAGATTTCATGTACCAGCATGATGCCTTCCTTATCCACAGAATTATTTGTATTTTAACCACCATGATTTTTTTCCTCCATTTCTGCAAACAATAGTTGGTGCAGTTCCCTTTTGTGTGTGAGTTGTGTAGTGATGGCTTGGCTAATGGGTTCTCATTTCTGTAGTTGCTCTAGGGATTGAATTGCTGCGCTTAGCTGGTGACTTCTCCTCTTGATACACCCCCATCACATTAAGAGTGAGGTCCAATCAGACAATGTCGTTTCTTTCTAATCATATCTGACAACCAAAATTTTACCGTATTCTAGGAATATATACTCCAATAAAATCATTATATATTTCCTCTTAATTATGGGAAAAATTGTTATATGAGAAATTCTTCCTTGAAATTACAGGTTGCAAACTTTAGAGAATCTTATAAAGATTAACAATTTTGACATTATCAAATATATACATCAGACTAAAAAAGATTAGGGCAATGGAAATTTTATTGGAATGTCATGAAATTTATTGAAATGATTTTCACAATCAGTAGCTTGAAATTCAAAGAAAAAATGGATTCTAGTAAATGAGTTTACACACAGCATCATGACAGCATATTCATAGTGACTGACATTCAATAAAAAGCATGGCTATGAGTAAACCTTAAAACCAATTTCAATGTCACAGAAACAAACATTTTACTTGTGTACTGAGCTGCCTTAATTTCCATTAAATTATTTCCACAGTTAAATTTTGACATTTAAATTTAAAGGGACGCAACAACATTTTCAGCTCAATTTCCAGCTAGATTGCATCAAACAAAATGCAAAATCACCAACTTTCAGTTTTATTTTACAGTCCATAACGGTATCATAAATTATTAAACTTAATCATCACCTACCACAGGGAAAATACCTTGGTAAGTGCATTTTTTTATATAAATTCCTTTATTTCATTGTGTAATTTTAAAGAACAATGCATGTACTTCAATGTACAATACAACATTATTTTTAAATATTTTCAACACAGAGAATTCAGTTCACTTTTGCTGTATATGAAAAACATTTGCAACATTTAAAAATAGAGTATGCATTTTGCTCACTTTTGGTTGTTGCAAATACTAGGAACCTTCAATGAATTTAAAAAATTTGGTTAGTTTGTAAAATATATTGCTTTAGTTAAATATTTATGAAACTATCCTTTGATAAAATATAGTAGACCTTCAAGAAGGTGTCATTAGAGATTCGAACTCCTGAACGTCAAGAAAGTGCTGATGTGGATGGAGAATATCAAATCTAATACATATTTTAAAAGGAGCAATCCTACGCACCAAAAGCGAACTTCTGTAGACAATTTAAAAAGCTAAAATGTGTGTTTTTCCAAAGGGACTTAGAAGGAGAAACATTTGCCAATTGTGTTCTCCTTCAAGAGTTACAAGTACAAATAGTTCAAATAAAAAAAATCTATGTGTATTTATAACTTTCTATTACACTGCACCATGTTTGACATTTTTTGTGTACAACTGGGTATCTAAAATTTGTATTAGTTTGCTTTATTTCCTTTGGGATTTTTTGAAGCCCAGAATCAATAAAAAGTGAAGTATGCTGAGAGGGAGCTTTACTGTTTTCAGTGTAATTGTCACTAGTACTTTCCCATCTTAATTATATGCAAGAGCATGTTGTCCTAATATTACCATATTTATTAAGCAATTTATTATAATAGAAATCATGGGCAAGATGCTACTTTTCTCAATTTCTGCAGTATTTATGCATGATTACTATTAGAATAGAAACCGAGAATGATCATATATATAGAAGTATAAATATTCAACTAGTGGCTTCTATTATAATACAAATATTGGTTCATAGCTTATAAAACGAAAAAAATATGCATTTACCTCCGTGCTTAATAATAAGATAACTTTAGGGCAATAGCCACATCTCAATCATTAAGATCATTTTAACTTCACTGCTTAGTGAATACAGTGAGGGCATCACTGAGATTTTTTCAGGTAGAAACACTTTCCGAACAGTATGTTTGTTGGGTTTGTGGTTCCATTGGAAAACTTTGGGGTTTCATTAATCGGTTGGATCCAATAAGGGTCTTGTGACTGAATCAACTGCTGTAGATAGCAGTTGGCATAATATTATACATATTAACTATTTTCAGAACTGAGATGTTACAGTAAGATCAGTAGCATTATTAAGGTTTATAAAATGTTTACGATACAAAAGCTGGCTTGTTCTCACACCAACCTAGGCTCAACAAATACAACTCTTCAATGATCAACTATGAGAAAAAAATCTAAAAAAATAGATAACTCTTATGTCAGATGAAAATATAACACTGCTTGATCCGCAATATGCGCACTCATCGAATGAGAAATCCCTAAGAGCACTAGCGTGTAGAGATTTGTTTTATAATAAAAACAGAGATGAATACTTTACCAAAAAGCATGCATACAATCGCTGTGGTCATACAGCATGTGAGCAATGATCCAAGCTGTGACTGAACACAATAGTGAGGCAGTGATTTGGGGTAATCATACGATGGAGATCACTACACGTTGACTATGCTTTCAGATGATGTAAAGTGAGGGCACAAGGCCATATCCGTGTTCTGGAGCAGCTTTAAGATGCGCTTGTGAAACTTGTTTCGCACGCGATTAAACTCCATGATGTCCAGAGGGTCCTCTTCAATCCAGAATTTGTGAAACTCATGCATCAGAAAGCCTAGAAGGAATACACATTTATTAATTCAATTTTATTACAGGGAATACAGTGAATAAACAAGACGAACGGACAAATGTAAACATACTGGCACAATAGGTAATGCGGGCCCTGTCTTAGTAAGACCTTACGTTTAGAAACAAACAGGTGGGGATTGCTTGTTGTTGGTCTCGTAAGGAAGCAGGATCAAGGTAATGAGTAATTGACCTGGTAGGCTTCTCTGAAAAGATGAATTTTCATTGAGTGTTTGAAGATTGTGAGAAAGTGTGACAAAGTTAAAGATTTTCACAGGGAGAAGTCTTGGAGATGAGAGTATGATGAGAAGGTGATGGATGAAGAGAAGCGTATGTTGTGTACAGAGAACAATTAGTTCCCGCTAAGGGTTGATGAAAGAAGAATTTGTGAGGCTTGTAAACTAGTTTCATTACTTTTTATATCTAAGGCATTTCTGGCCCCATACAACACCCATAGAGATGGGATTATCAAACAAAACGCATTTTCTTGTTAAATTCATTTTATATCTATTGGAAACTTCCAATCCACTAAACTCTACTCTACACTTAAATAGAAAAAAAGGGGAGAGAGGATATTATCTATATCTATAATATCCTTGCTGCTTAACACCACTATGGTCTGAAAAAATAAATAACTTTAATGGGATATATTGTATCCGGAAATAACGCTGCATGAAAAATATAAAATTAGTGCACTATATAGAATAAATCAATTAATATAAGTATGGATCAATATTACCACCAATATAAAGCTCTAATTATAGAAAATACCCTAAATAAAGGGTTAAGTGCCTGTAGCTATAGTGGTCAAAAATAATTAATTAATTAATTGTAAATAATTATAAATAATTATAAATAATCTACTCTACACTTCTTTGAAGCATTTGCATCCTTTACCAATCACAGCAATTTGCAAGATGGCCACTCTCCAGACACTATACACACAAACATCTCCATTTGTAATATTGAGCTTTATTGAGCCAATAGAGTGCGGAATATCTCTAAAATGTTGTGCTGGGGATCATTCCAAATTTGTGTGATTTCTCACACAAGAAACAACCAGTATCCTAATTCACTCCCTTATTATTATCCACATCAACTACATTCATTTATTTCTACTGGCCTTCCCCTTACTAGATCCTCCCCACTCCAGACCATCTTAAATGCCCATTTAGGCCCCCCCCTGCTGCTACACTCTGATAATTTCGTCACTGGCTTCCCATATCCTTTAGAATCAACTTTAAAATACTGACCCTCACCTAAAAAGTTCTCAAGAATAACACAGCCGCCTACATCTCAGATCTGATCCAAATACTCCCCTAGCAGACCTTATGTTTGGCTCACAATTATCTCCTCATACTTTTGTCTCCAGGACTTCTCTGCCCATACACTATGTAATTCTCTAATTTTCCCTATCAGACACTCCCCACTATTCACAGTTTCAAAAACTGAAAACCCATACAGCACAATATGGGACAAGTAGGACCGGAACGCTCTGGAACACCCACCGGCTAGGTCCTCGTATCAGGCCGTATGACTATCCTCAGTGACTACAGGCAGAGTACAGAAATTATATTCTGAACATAGCGTCAATGTCTTATAAAGTAGATTGCAGGAGCTAACAAAGTACAGCTATCATTGACCAGAACTGCCTTTATTTGGGGATGGGGATGGAATTTTATGGGGGTTTAACAAACGGCCAGCCAGACATTAAATAGGAAACAAGCAACACGTCCATATACCCAACCTAAACTTCCCTCCCCCCTTAATCTCTCCCATGGTCCACTAAATAACCAAGGTACCAGGCTCCAGATGGTGATATCGTCTGAGGGATTCCCAAGTGTGGCTATGGCGCCAGTAAATCTCATACCTTATGTTAACTTCCCTGACTACGTATAGACTACACATAGGTGCATCTCCCATAGGCATTGTGTCTAGTATCATTATCCATTGTCACACCATCTATTGAGAGAAGCCAACCAACGTTCCTTAATGTCAACTATTAAAACAAAACAGTGAATGCCTCTGTGCACGTATCTTGCTGCCTCACTGGCCTACCAAAAAGCAGTCCTCTTCCATTTTGTCGCTAACAAACACTATGCTTATATTGTAAGATCTTACGGGAGTAGATCCATCCACACCTTCTATACCAGTATGTACTTTTGTCATATTTGTCTTATATATTCACTTTATCCCATTTAGAGATTCAGAATATGTTGGTACTTTATATAAAAAAAAAAATTATTATTATTATTCATAATAATAATAATGATAATAATAACAATAATATATGGCTCATGGATTTCACATAATGTTTTATTTCTATTAAAATATCATTTACACATTTTAAGGTTTTTGTCTATAACAAGTCAACAAGAGAAAAAGTCTGTGTACAAATCATCATAAAAAACAAACTGACTGTGACGTATGTTAGAAACTTACAGAAGGTCTGCTGGAAATGATGCAAAGATGGAGCTTCTGGCGCCACATTATAGAGATGGGTTTTAAGGGCTCCACTTATAAGCAGGTTGTAGGCCAGGTCCGTGATATTAATCCCAACAATGGCAAATGAGTAACTGTGAATGAGAAAATGACCAATAACATGAACAAATATACTTTTAAATAATCACTGTGGTCTATTATTTTTGTCTATGGTTCTTTAACTAACAAAAACTGTACAAAATAATCTCATCTTTTTAAATTTTTCACTAATATAAGCAATTATTTATTACTGCAGAATTCAATGTTCTTTACTAAGCCTGCTCTTACAGTTCTGCTGTACACCGTGTGTCTTTGTAATGTATTTAAGCATTCCAATACAACTAATGAGAACACTGACAGTTGTATATGCCACCTTTTACAAACTTCCTGCATAATTCAAAGTCTCCTCCCACCTCAGGAGGTTGCTCTTCTGAAACCAAAATGTAAGAACCCACAGAAACACAATAGCATATAAAAAGTTAAAATGCTAGATTCCCCAGCAGCATAAATGCACCGAAAAAGTAATAAATTAGAGTCAGTATTAGTTTGTACTTTCTGAAAATATGTTGCTTATTTTTAAGTGTAAAGGGGTTCAATCTGATGTAAAGGGGTTCAAATGGGTTATTTTAATGTATAAACTCAGTGTTTTTTTTAAGTGGTGTGGACTTTAGTGAAGTACAGTTGACTGCTGTGTATTCTGATCTCTCAGTAGGTTGCCTATTACACCACTTAATGATACAAAAATCCAAATTCAACAGACCATAACTTCTCCTAGAAACTAGTGGATGAAAGTTTTTTTTTAAAAATACTTGTTTTAAATAATGCATAGAAAGAAACGTAGGACTTACTGCTATTAAATTGTCGTTGTAAAGCAACCCGCCGATGACTTGTGGGGTAGGCGAGAAAACCCTACGGGACGTGAGAATTCGACTTGCAAGCCCACAAATCCTTTGCTCGTTTAAGCCCGTAACCCGCAAATGGAGCCAAGAAGCCTAGGGGTGCTAGAGAGGACCCGGAAGGGGCCAAAAGTCTAACAGCCTTATTAAATTGCGATTCGGCCAATTGAATAGGGCTCTATTTAAGCACATAGCATAATTTTTTTACAGAAGTTTTTAGTTAGTGAACTTCTATCCAAAAGCACTAACTAAAAACTTCTGTAAAAAAAATATGCTATGTGCTTAAATAGAGCCCTATTCAATTGGCCGAATTGCAATTTAATAAGGCTGTAAATGCAAATATACACACACTACTGTACTAATAATGTAAGGGAAAGTGATTTTAGGTATTCAAATAAATGGCACAACATTCTCAGGCTTGCAAATCGGCAATATAAAATACTTTATTTTCAGTTTTATTTCCGTGTTATATCGATCCCGACAATCAGTGTGTTAATACATATAATGGAACTTGCACGTAATAGAATATCATATTTACGGCTTTATCTATATTGCATTATTTCTGGACTGTGGGTCCGATCGTAACTCGTAATTGAAACCCGTAAGACTTTGAAATCCCACCTCCATTTTTCAGTGACGTAATTCTGACGATCTCAGTAACTACGGGTTTGACTAATTAATTACATTCACGGCAGCGCATCCAGCGTTCGACAGATGGTTTATGGGTTTGCCTCTCGGCCCCGTAGCCCGCGCCTTGCTCTAATTTAATAACTCCGTAACTCAGCAAAATTTCAAGCCTGCAGCAGTTGCAGGTCTCACGTTACGGGCTTGGAATTTAATGTGGCTCATAGTATATCATCTAGCATTATATTACAGTATATTACTGTGTCTTGATGTAGGGGAAAGAGGAACATATTTGAAAAATGTAATTAGTTATGATTACTGATGTCACAGATAAGAAAAGAGATTGTTATCTGTATGAGACTGGACTGTTGTTTAACTTTGCTGATTATACAATATGATAAGGATGACCCCCTACTATAATGTATACACATAAACTGACTTCTGTGTGTTGCTAACTGTTATCTATGTCTTTGATATCAACTATTCTATTAAGCAGCAAGTTATATATTAATTTATCTATATCGCAACATTATTATACTTAGAAGTGCTTCCAGCCATCAAATCATCCGATTCTGTATCATCACCCTTACCTATTCAGATGTGCAAAAAAAAAAACTAGAATTACCATACAAAGTTTACATACCCAATTGCTTTGTCAAACTTTTTCTTTTCCCATTCCGCTTTGCTCAATTTACTATGAAAAAAAAAAATGAAAAAAAATTAAAAAATTAAAATAGCATACATATAATTTTTTACTATTTTCTGTTCGCATTTTGAAAATAATTTGTGCATTGAACAATGAAATGAAATGAAATTAAATAAGAACACAATTTACAATAATAGTATATGCAAAGCAGAATAACTGAATCCATATATTAAGTGTTTAGAGATTTGTTTTTTTCTTTATTTAAAAATGTTTTTCTTTATTTTTTATACTCAGTCCTCATTTATAGCACTGGTGGGTAATGTGCAGCCCAGATGCCTGAAGGCTTTTAATTAAACCTTCTGTTTGTCTCTATTCCATGTTTTTGTCGTTCAGTCGTTTCCAACCCTCCCTGACCTCATGGACCGTAACACACCAGGCACATCTTTATGTCCATGGTCATGCTGGTTTACAGTAGTGGGTTGCCAGTTCCTTCTCCAGTGGGCCACAGCATACAGCACCTTGTCTTCCTAGGTGGTCTACCATCCAAGTACTGACCAGGCCCCACCCTGCTTGGCTTCATGGTGGTGTGACCTCTTGGTTCCCTGACTGGAATCAAACCCAGGTCGCAGGGGTGAAAGCACTGAATCCTAACCACTGGACCACCAAGGAACCCTCTCTTTTCCATTACACACAGTTCATTTTCACTCTCCACAATAAAATGATATACTACATTTCTTTTAGTAAATAAGATTAGATGGATGTATTAATTTGGATAAATACAGACATATACAGACTTTTTATATTAAAAAATATTTGTTTTTCTTAGTCGAATCTTACTAAAATTGTGTCTTTTTGACTTCTACAGTTTTATTGCTCCCACCAAGGTGTCACTTGTATCAGTGTGAATATTATATCAGTATGTGCACTGAAGGATTATTAGTCATGGGTTAATAGATATCTTATAAACAATTCCAACATTATCTTTGTGACTCTTCCAGCCCATTGCTCTGTGATTTTGTTGACCAGATGTATAGTTCCAGCACAACAAAAAAAAACATCTTTGAAAACTGTGAGTATAATTAGGTGCATAAATAAGCAAACAAAAGTCATATAATTTATTTTCAATTAGACCAAAAATCATTTTTAATGCATCTACTGGGCCCTATATATTAATGATATACAGGTGAAAGTGGTGTGTGAGAGGGTGTTTACATTTCTTAGGAGATATGATTGTTTTGAAAGATGCAAGGAGTGTGCTTCTAGGCCAATTAGGGGGAAGGGGTGTGGAGTCAATTTCAGTCTTATCCAAATATCTTAATAAAGGCTCTCTTGTCTCCTTCCACACCCCGATCTCCACTAATAGCCAAAACACACATAAATAAGTGTCAATAAAAAATAATGGGAGATGGTAGGAAGAGCATTAAAATATCTTTGTGTATGTTGCAGGTTCTCCTCCCCTTCATCTCCCATTTAGGACTTTACCGCCATTTTGGAACACATTCAGCCTTATTAAATTGCGATTCTGAAAATTTAAAAGGGCTCTATTTAAGCATATTTTTTTTACAGACGTTTTTAGTTTGTGAACTTCTATCCAAACTCAAGGTCTTCACTAACTAAAAACGTATGTAAAATAAATATGCTTTGTGCTTTAAGTAGAGCCCTATTCAATTGGCCAAATCACAATTTAATAAGGCTGATAGTCTTTAACAGGAATTTACACATGCTGGGTTCAAGACCAGGTATAACAAAACTTAACGGACATATGTAGATTGGTAAAAGGTCATATGTTTGTTAGTTTGTAACATATTAACAACATTAGCAGCTGTGAGCATAAAATCATTTTTAGGTAAAATCTTTATTTTTAAAGCCATGTTTGTATCTTCTATATTTCTGACTGACTTTGAAACAGAGTGGGAATGTTCTCCTAAATGTTATCATCTATTAAAGAGTGTAGCGGAGAGGGAGAAGGGACTATTTTTGCTATTAATTTGCAGATTCATAAAAGATTCCAGCATGTAACACCTTACCCCTTTTTCTCATTAGAGACAACTTACGATTATTCCAGCAAGCTTTGCTTGCCATGCTCTGTAACCTCCCCTTTGTGTCTCAAAAAAGAAGTATGACTATCATGGCAGCTTCCATGAAAGGTTTGCTAAAAAAAGACTATTTTTTCAGAAAATTATTAGTTTTTTACTAATATACAGTGGTAAACTGGTAGCCCTGCCATTGCTCACAAGTATTATATTACTAGATGTGCAAGCCGCAGAGGAAGAGGCACAAGAGATCAAATTGCCAATGTTCCCTGGATAATAGAGGAAGCAAGAGAGCTCCAGGAAAGCATTTACTTCTGCTTCATAGACTATTCTAAAGCCTTTGTCTGCCTGGATCACAACAAAATGTGGCAATTTCTTAGAGAGATTGAGGTATCAGACCATTATCCGCCTCCTGAGGAATCTATTTGTGCACCAAGAAGCTACGGACAGAACCAAACATGGAATAAAAAAGTATGGTTCAAAATCAGGAAAGGAGTGCGACAAGGTTGTATATTGTCATATTAATTATTCAACTTATACGCAGAATACATTATGTGTAATTTAGGGACAGAGAAATTCAAAGCCAGAATAAATATTGCAAAAAGAAATATCAACAACCTCAGCTACGCCGATGATACTACTCTGATGGCTAAAAGTGAGGAGGAACTAAAGGACCTATTGATGAGGGTGAAAGAAGATAGGACAAAAGCTGGACTGCTGCTCAATGTTAAAATGATGAAGATCATGGCAAACTGCAATCTAAGTTCCTGGCAAATAGATGGGAAAGAAGTGGAGGCAGTGACAGATTTTATTTTCCTGGGCTCCAAGATCTCTACAGATGATCACTGTAGCCATGAAATTGCTTCTGGGGAGGAATGGCAAGTCTGGACAAGACAATAAAAAGTAAAGATATCAGGCTATCAATAAAGGTGCATAGTTAGAACTATGGTATTCCCAGTAGTAACATAATGATGAGAGAGCTGGAATATAAAGAAGTCTGAGCGCCGTAGAATTGATGCCTAGAATTGTGGTGATGGAGAAAACCGCTTAGAGTCCCTTGGACTGCAAGAAGATCCAATATATCAATATTACAGGAAATCAAGACAAATTGTTCACTGGAAGGTTTGCTCATGGGGCTAAAGCTGAAATATTTTGACCATATTGTGAGTTGAGAGGTTTCCCTAGAAAAGACTCTGATGCTGGGAAAGATTGAAGGCACACGAAGAAGCAATGAACATGAGCTTGACGGAGAACAGAGGAGTAGTGGCTGACAGATGTGTCTGTGTGCTGCAGTCCATAGGATCATGTAAAATCGGACATGACTGAACAACTAAATAATAACAACAACAAACAATGCTATATACTGAATGCTACAATATATTCCTACCAGCATCTACCAGAAAAAGCTGTCTTTCCAGTTGTAGTATTTATATAAATTCAGACACAAGCAGAAAAGTTCTCACACTTTGAAGCTCTCAAACAGATTAGCATTCAGTGGAAACAGATATTTATATAAACCATTCAGAAAAGATAAAGCTTAGCAATTTTGTGCAGATTTTCTTTTCTTTACAGAGCTGTAGTTACATGGGATTACACATAATATTATTATATTTTAAGGGAAGATTAGAATTTCATCTTATACAATTTTTTATACAATATAATAATAATAGTTATAGATGATGGATCTATGTGAGCTGTTCTAAATCTCGGATCTATCCCTCTTTGCCTTCGCATTTCTTCGGCAGCACTGACAGCTGCAGTTACAGGAGCCATCCGGCAGAGGGCCCTGTCAGTTTTCGGGCGCCATCATGTTTGAGGTAAGGCAAAGAACTATTCTCCCCTCCGACGTGGCGCAATTTTATGGCTCTGAGTCGACAGCGAGGCCATAGCTCTGTTCGGCCCGGACACTCGGCCCCCCAGGGCCACGGGCGTGCCTCTCATAGCTCAAGGCCTCTTCTGTCGGAGTGCCTTATATGCTATGTGTAGAAGTATCCGAAAATCGGCAGCGCCATCTGTCGATTAGCGGCGGGATTGCAGCTGTCAGATTTTGTGAAGGTGAAGAGGGAAAGGACCTAAATCTCTAGGTGACACTGTAGGCTGATATTTATTTATCTCAAAGAACTATAATAAATAATGGGCAAAATGATAAAAGAACATTAGAAGCAATAAAAATAATCTTTAATATAATACATTTAACATATTTCATAAGCTATCTCCATTGTTATCTCCACTCTAACCTGATGATAAAATCCACTAATATATCAGAGGTAATTGTTCTCTAAGGGGAAATACACACAATTCTAAACACCTTAGTTTCATTATATATGGCCCCACATTTTTTAAATCTACCTTGGAGGCCATGCCAAGTGTTCTCCTATAGAAACATAGGGAATGTTTTAGGGGAGGGAGTATCCAACACTGCTAGTCAGTCCTAACCTTAACTTGCACATGATGAATTGGGAGGAGAGAGAGTTTGCGAAATTCAGCTCCGGGTAGAACCTTGTAAATATATGAAGAGCTTAACACCAGGCATCAAACACATATAAATAATATTCATTACAGAGCCATTACATTTTTCCCATTTCTTTGAGTTTTTATAAAAGAAACACTCATTAAAATCTAAAGGAGTTCTGCATAATAGCACTGTGTTATTAGCACAAAGTTTGGATTTTTTACATTTTGGGGAAAAACATCACAGAAGTATCAGTGAGAAGATGAAGATGTAATACTTTAGGTAAAGTTAAGATATGTTAGTATGTTATTTAAAGTGCAGTTTTGAGCAAAACTGCACTTTATGTTAGCAAGGGAAAACAAGAAAAAAAAAATAAAGCAAAAAAAAAAATCATAATATATACCTGAAATCTTCCTTACTGACTTCTCTTTAAGGGTCAAACAGGCAAGAAAGAAAAAGAAAGCAAATTAAATGGTTTGAAAAATAAAGATGCACAACAAAAGCATATGCAACTCTGGTTGAATAAGATATTAATGGAGGAAATCTGACAGTTGGGAATCTGTTATTCCATTATATCTATATACTGTACATTATATTCCAGATGAATAATCAGAGTATTGCAGTACCTAGGGATACCTTTTTTATTGGACAAACATTACAGAGTGACAATCTTTCGAGAGGTACACCTCTCTTTATCAAGTCAGAAGCAATACTGATTAAGCTGTTACCTTTGAATTACAATTAAAGTCATATTTAGGTTTCCTGTATTATGAATGCATCTGATAGAGGAGAATAAGTAGTGAATGAAAACATTTTTTTGCATGTAAAATTACCAAAATTAACATTAACAAACTCAACCTGATGTTCGCTAAATCTCTTGCGTTTGCAAGCAGTTGCTTTTGTGAGTTAATACCCCAGGAAATCCCTACTGAAATTAGCATAAAATTCATAATTCGTTTTGGCCAATCACAGGCAGCTAATACATTTTGATACATTGTAACAATAAGTGATGGCAGTTTGTACAGGAAGGAATCATAGGATGTGTAGTCCCTTTGCAGAAGGAAGCAGGAGGAGCTAGCCACTGATCTGTAGATCTCTGCATTGAGCTGCTGCTGTCTTGAAGGCTAGTAAAGTGTACCCAAATCTGTACCCAAATGCAGTGTTTCTATTTGGAGGTTCACAGTGCCTATGTAAGCAGTTCTGGGGGAGTGGCAAACAAGTTTTATTTTTAAATAAAATAAATCACTATGTATATAGAATGACTTATTGTAATGTGTATCTGATACAATCAGCATTTGTTAGATTAGAAAAAGGTAAATAGAATAGGGAAACTTAGATTTACATTTAATAAAGAAAAGCATTAATTTCCTCATTTCCATTATTGCTTCTGACTTGACAAAGAGAGATATACCTCTTTAAAGCTTGTATATATATATATATATATATATATATATATATATATATATATACATACACACACATTGTATCACCAGACATTACATAATAACAAGCAAAAAAGCATGACAGTACCTTCCTGTGTTTCTATGGTGTAACACACTTAATAGCAGAATTACGTTTCTAACAAATAATTATTATATTTATTGTGAGAAGGAATAAAGAAGAAAAATAGTTCTTATAAAAGCAAAATACTGTATTTCATATATTCTGGCAGTGAAAAGGTTGTGCCACTTAACTCCTTGCTGTTTGTCTGCTATGCAATTGGATAAGTCATTGTAAACCAAGTGGGGCTGAAAAAAGATGGCTTAAACCACTGTAACACTTCTACAGCTGTATATGAATGCAAATGCAATTGGATTGTATGTAGTATTAAAATAATCTTATTGTGAAAAATGTCTTTGCTATTATATGTGCTACAGTAATTACTACCTACCATTTTTAATTTTCCTTTAATGAGGAAAGAAATATGTAGAAGATAATTAGCAGAAAATAGCAAAAATGATAATTCTGCTAACCAAGATAACTTTATATAAACATCAATAACCTGGTGGCTTTGAGGATATGCATTGGGGCAATATACACATAATTATGAAGTCAACCATTTTCCCAGCATTTCTAGGACCTATGGAGAGTGTATATTTATATAGCTACACAATAATAAAGAGACAGGATTATTTCATGCTTAACCATGCCCATATTTGTAGTATTACACAGATATTGACAAAATCATGAAAGTAGTTTGAGGTTACAACATTAATGTAAAAATCAATAATGGCAGATCCCAAGGGACATCTTTGTTCCTTGTAGTTCCTAGTATTGGGATGCTAGAAGACAACACAAGACTAACCTGCACTTTGGCTGAAGAGAATCACAAAGTATTTGAAGAGCTGAGGCTGTGTCGCGTTCTGCAAAGTATCTAAGAAAAGAACATTATAAAAACAAAGTTATCACACAAATATATCTTCTATACAATTATAATTCAGAACAAACACTCCACTCAAAGACACAGTTCAGTAAAGTAAAGAGCTGGCTGTAAATGGGGATAGAGTACACAAAACACCAGGGGCGGAACTACCAGTGGTTCAGTGCACCAGGGCCCTCCTCCTTGGGGTGCCAGTGCTGTGTGGGCCCCCTATGCCTCCTTGGCTGCACAATCCCCCTCAGGTCTGAAATTGATATGTGTCTGTTTAAATAAGAGCATTTCTACTGATCTCCAAGAGATGGCATTGTGGAACAGTTCAGCATGCTGGAGATGTGTAACAGGGAAGAAAGTAAGAGAGCAAGGGCTGTAAAGTGGCAGCAAAGTACAGGTGGGATGGGTTCTGTGAGGGAGGAAGAAAGGACATAGGGATAGGTTGCTTAGAGGAGTTGGGTGCTATACAGGGATGGATGCTGAGCAAGATTGCTGCTGACAAGGGTTGGGTGGGGATGGATTCTAAGAGGGGTGGGTGCTGTGTGGGAGTGATGTTTATAAATGCATATATATTGGAAAGGGTCTTGGGGTGGTGCAGCAATGGGAAAGGGTCTTGGGAAGTTTTGCTCTTATGGGAAGGGGACTTTGGAAGAGGAACAGTTATGGGAAGGGGTCTGGGGAAGGAGCACTGAATGATTTGATTCTGGCAGGGCCCAGCGCAAAATATTTTTTACAACACCCCCGAGGGGGTCCAAATCTTTTTTTTTTGGACCTGGGCCCTCCATTTTCTAGTTTGCCACTGCTAAACACACATTAAGATTCTCCAAAGATGAAATTATGTACATTAACCTGAAATTGTGCAAAAGCAAGAACTACTAGATAGATCAATATTTGTATATTTATTTGTCAACTGGCTACAAGACTCATTGTGTAAAGGGACATTCAAAACTGCTCTACAGAATCAAGAAAATTATTGAAAACAGGGTATTTTTTTTGTGAATTCTTAAAACTACTACGTACTGGCTGACCGCCTCTCCCCTAAACCTCTTTTGGCAGAGCTGCTTTTTCTTCCTGGTTCATCTCCATCTTCCAAGCCCAAGGACATAACATAATTTTAGAGCAGCTCTTAATTTAGCAGATTCTGCATGTGTCTAAGGACGTCCACTTTGTTTTCAACACTACTGCAAGCTTTCCTTCCCTTTCCCCTATATCAGTAAAGGGAAGGCGCTTTGTCGCATTGGTGTTTTTAGTATTTAATAGCTACTCCCTTTCCCTGCACATGCTTATTGCTCTGTACCTGGACCCTCATGCACTGGACAGGAAGTATTACTGTAATGTAAGCCTCATGCCAGACTCTATATACTAGCTGTTAAAGTTATACGCTTGTTACATACTTCCTAAACTACACTGATCCTTTTGTACATGCTCTTGTTTATAGCTTCAGCATCTATGCAGCTATTTTCTAATGTATAGGGTCCCAAAATTAATGTGAGCTTTATTCAGGAGGACCACAAAACAACTAAGATTAAATAAAATCATGAGTGTCTAAAGCTAGCAGCTTGTCTAACAAAATATGTAATTCGTATAATTTGACTCCATACTACACAGTGTACACCAGAGAGCATGCAATCCAGCTATCTTAACGTTTTAAAGTCAAACAAAGGGTTGAGCGGTAAATGCTCCACCCACTCCCATTCTCATAAAGGGGCGTGGTTTTTCCCACCACCAATCTTAGCAAAGGACTGAATAACCAGTGTGTAAAGTTGTATACATTCCAGTTAGCTGGACACAAGAAAAATAGTTAAGTTTCAAGAAAAATAGTAGGTTTATAGAAATTGATCATCAGAAACAAAAATGGTAGAACACACTACAGCATAACTGCATATAAAAAGTGGTAAATTAAAGACAGTATTTTTCTTTACATTCTAAAAACATTTATCCTTATTTTCAGTATGTTTTAAGTATAGAACTACAGTGGCCATTTAAAGCTTCTGCTCTATAAACTTGCATGAGCATAACATAACACAAGGTTTTCCGCATCTACATCACATATTATAATTGTCTAACTACGATTCGTCGTCACGCTGCGTTGCGTAGTGCGTACGACTGCGCTCATCGCCTGGCTCGCCAGGCAGGACGTCTGGAAGTGAGTTGGAACTCCAATATACATCAATTTAGCCGAGTTACAAAGATCGAAAATCGGCTAAGCAATAAAAAAATGGCTGCTGAAAAAAGATGAAAACTAGGCTATACTACTACGAACTGCGTAAAACACAGCCACAACACGTATGTGTTTGAAAAACAATGAGATAAAGGATGCGGATTAACCGCGCAATGAGTAAAAAAACAGTAGCGAAGACATTTTACGAAACGCAATTACAGATTTACGCATTAACACAGATTTAACGCCTTTGTCTCGCGCAACATCGGATTTCCCGCCTAAACCAACGCATTTGATGAAATATAAGTTGAAAGTTACAAAAAAAAAAAAAAAAATTTGTATTTTTTTTAAGAAAAAAAAAAGGGACAAATGTAGCGTCATGTTGTGTGGCAAACAAATTTCACAACATTTACTTTTTACTGACCGTCATTTTACCGTTTGACCATATTTACTGTTAAACCGTAGTACGTTAGCGGGCTTAGCGAGGAGCGCCGCAGGCGATCATCGCCCGGCAAACCTCGCACAGCGAGGCGAGCCGTTAAACCGTAGTACTTTGGTAATGAGCGCCGCAGAAAAAATGGCGGACGAACAAAATGAAAACGAGGCTACAGCACTATAACCACGGAAAACATGTACCGATAATACGCTAAGACGCATACCACACATTATCCGCCATTTTAGGATAATGCGGAAGTACACAGCTACGTTAACGGTTTCGGGTTGCGCACGCACACTATTACACTGCACACGTTCATCACGCTTACACAGCACCTCCACACCACTAATGCTGCAGCAACATCAACACAGATTGCCAGCTCTTCAACACAATGCATAAAAATACGTAAATTAATTTATTAATTTGAATTCTATATTTCAGTAGTACACAGAAAACAACATTAGCTACCTTACAATTCCATATGTACATTAATAACTAAACAACTTTTAAAACATACACATCTCATTGCCGTCATTTTTTGACGGGCAATACGCTAGTAAGAATATAATATTTAATTCAGTTTTTTATGCATGATAATGTGTGACCATTTTCAGTCATCTCTACAGATACTTACACCAAATTGTAAAGTCCAAGGAGACCCATTCCTCTAAAATCTGTTTTTGGGTCATCGCCCTGGAAACCGATTTCACACCACTGCTTAGAGATGCGAGATTCCAAAGGAACGCCAGGCTTCAGCAATTTCCACAGCTGTAAATTAGAAATGCATTTATTTGTAGGTTGAGCTGTTTTTTTAAAATTTATATATAGCATACAAATTCATGAGGGTTAGTAGTAAAATTAACTTATTAAACAACTAATGTAGTGGCCATGCTGTGATGACAGCTCTGATGGGGGAGAAGACTGTAATAATGTACTGCTGTCTCTTTCTTCCACAAATGAGCCTAGTCCAGTCAAGGTAATCCCATCCTGGGCCAGCACAAGATGGACATGACACCACTGGGGTTTGTTGTTTCCAATCCAGGGCTATCCCTGTGATAACCATGGTTGTGGACAGTCTACAATCTGGTCCCCTTGTGCCTGTTTGTTTTGTACTTTGTGTGACTAACCCCTAGTTGTGCTGATTGTATCCATGTTGGACATGCCTGATGTTTATATGTATTTTTTATTGTAATGTATTTTTTAATTCAAATACTGTGATCCATTGTTTGCAGGGACTTTCAGGCCTGAGTTTAGGTTAGCTGGCCTTTCTATTATAAATATGTTACCTTGTGTTATTCTGCACCAAGACTAATTTGATTACTGGAAAATGTTGTTCTCCCATGTATATAAGTCCCTTTTGTGAGAAAGAGCTTTTAAATCACTTTTCTCTAGTCCAGTTATCCATGAACCCTGCATCCGGGACCCCTGCATTATGCGGTTAATGTAGGGACACTGCAGGGGTCCCAATGGTGATCCCCACCATTGGGGGGGTTAATGTGCCGCGGGGTACTTACAGTACCCCCACGGCTTGGGGTAACCATTTGTGTGCCGCAAGCCCTTTAAGGACCCGCGGCGAGGAATGTAACATTTGTAAATGCTGCAGGGGTCCCGATTCGGACTCCTACAGCAAGGGGTTAATGTGGGGACACTGCAGGGGTCCCAATCAGGACCCCTGCATGATAGTATTAATGTGGGGACACTGCAGGTGTCCAGATCGGGACCCCTG
Source organism: Discoglossus pictus (assembly GCA_027410445.1). Lineage (NCBI taxonomy): Eukaryota > Metazoa > Chordata > Amphibia > Anura > Alytidae > Discoglossus > Discoglossus pictus. Next base: position 431,543,814 of record CM050164.1, read on the forward strand.
CATTATAGGGTTAATGTACGGACACTGCAGGGGTCCCAATCAGGACCCCTGCATTATAGGGTTAATGTACGGACACTGCAGTTGCCCCGTAGGGACACTGCAGTGATTTGGGTTTTCTTCTGGCCGAATTGCAGCTGAATAAGATCAAAGGTTTTGACGGAAGTAAGCTGCGATTGTGCTTATCGCAAGGGATTGCAGCTCGACGGCCGTAAGCCGACAGTGGCCGCCATTAGAATAGCTAAGGATCATGCGGCGGCCGCTTGCGGCTACTTTTTTGATAGCATTAGAATGAGGCCCATAGTCAGCTCTTGTTATGATATAATGTTGTATATGTACCTTTAACTTTTTTTTATTAGACCATTAAAATAAAATAAAAAATGAAAACAACATTTAAAGTATTGACAAAAGGACCATGGAATTTGAAAATGAGTCAATTGGATGGAGTCAATTTTATATTATAAAAAAAACTAACTTGTTATAAGATTTTTTTTTGTAAACTAAAGTGTGCTTGAGATTTGTCTTGTGTAATTGGATGCACATCATTGTAAACACTTTCCAAGCTTCTTTCTACATGGGATTAGATGGTACTCAAAACAGTGATCATACTTCAACATAAACCCAATTAGCAAATTTGCATATGCTGAATTTAAATGGCAGTCTATGTATCCTGCTGACCTTTAAGAGCATTTCTTCATGTTCAGAGTTCTCTGAATCATATGCCTCCCGACGCATCCTTTCAATGTCTGCAGTCAGGTTCCTATAGCCCACAATCTGTAGGAGGCAGGCTTGGAGAGACACTCCCAGTCTAAACACACAAAGACAAATTATTAATGATATTAATGACAGTAATCACTGAAGACTTTGGCGTATATCAATTACGAGGAGTTAAACGGAGTAGGTAACCAGTTTGGGAACTGTTTCAAACATATGTGAAGTATGTAACCACTAGGTAAGATATGTGCATAAAAGAAAACTCTACTTGTTCCTTGAAGTATTTCATGTTAATGTCTTTCATACTTCCCATTGACTTGGACCCTGATAGAGTGTGGGGAATATTTGATGACAGTCACAATAAACTTGCAAGTCTGTATCTTCTGACTCCTGCCTTATAAATTAAGTATTATATAATGTCAGCTTCCTTGCACTAGCAGAGCCTATTAAAATGGAGGTTTTCTCTTAAAATGCATTTAGTTCACATAGCCACTAATGAGGTCAGTCTGTACGAAAGATTTTTTTCTAGACTACTGTGGCCCTTTAACTTTCTATATTATCAGATGAAGAATATTTATTCAACATAAGACATTTGAACTTTTGAAAGCAGAAGTATTAGCCCCCATTCTTAAGGATGAGTTAACTCTTCACATTGTAGCCACTTTCCAATGGCAGTGATCAATTAACTCTTCAATAAGGATGGAAAGTGGGAGGAAAGGGCTAGGGGAGGTACAGAGGTGGGCTGGGCAAGGAGCAGAAAAGGCTGAAGTTGGACATAAAAAAATGAAAACATAAAATACATATATACAAAAATAAATTATTATATATTAATACTAAATCAATACAGTAATTAATAATACGTATAATATCCTACAATGAGCCACAGATGTGATTCACAATCAGTCCCAATCCAATTAGATTTTAATATCTACTGTAATTTCTTCAAATGGAATTTGTGACACTTGAAAAAAATGTCTGCCATCCTGTCCCCTAGATGAAACAAAGTTCACTCTAGCCCAGAGGATCTGAGCGCTCAATATGTGAAACCCAGTATGGAAGGTTCCTTGTGCCTGTCCAGCAAGTGCATGTTGGTGCTGCTCCGACTGGAGCCACTGACCCCGCTACTGGGCTGACAGCTTCTCAAACCAAAGTGCACTTCCTGGGCAGACTAAAGGGTGTCTACCATACTACTCCCAATTGCCTAATCCTAATTTACAAACCACTATTTTTTCTTTAGGATCAATACAACAATCTATACTTTTATAATACAAATGTAAACTAGCAAATATACATATTTTAACAATGTAAATATCACTAGATATAAAATACAATCAGTAGTTGAAACTTACTGTAACATAAAAAAAATCATATTCAAGACTGATCCACCATTTTTGGAAAGAAAATGGTATAAGGTTGATTATTAATGGTTCCATTTGTTAACATCACACACATTAGGAGAAATATAGCAACACATCCTAATATTCCGTTTGGTGTACAGAATTTATACTGTACTTACAATATCCTCTGTATGAAAGATTAATTTGCTGTGTATGGCATTTCATTTGGTGGCACTCAGTGCAAAGTGACAGAAATGATGTCCAAGGTCAAACTATAAATGGCCAAGCTCAATACAAAACTATCGCCCAAGGCAATGAATGAACTGCGGAGGCCAATCTTACAAAATGTCAGCTGTCCTAAAAAATAATACAGATCTAAAACCTTTTTTGCTTACAAAGCATTAAATATACTCTTTAGGCTATTTTTCGTTTTATACAAACATTTTTATGAATCAATAAATGTTATCCTACTCAGTGTAATAATTAACATTTCACTTACTTATAAGCAGCCCACAGAATAACACATTCTCAGCTTCTGGAACCTCACCATTTGTGTTCTCTCATATAGGGTGTCATGTTTCACAGCTATGACCTAAAGCCACACCCACAGAGGAGAAACTTAATACTACCAGTATCTCATACTGCTTAGACACACCACGTATCACCTGTCTGTTTATTAGCAGCAGAGACACAGGTAGTATGAAGCCTGTTGGTGAAACGTTAGGTCACAGAGGTGATACATGGCACCCTACATGAGAGATAACAAGAAGAAAGGGCAAATAACCATAAGATATGAATCTGTTACTCTGGGAGTTTTACAGAGGTAAGGCAAGTGTAAACAGTATTTCCTACTTACATTGACAAGAATAAAACAGATTAGGTAACATAGTTAAGATATTCATACAAAATAAAAATAGCCCAAAGAGTAGCTTTAAGTAGGCCGAGCATATTGACAAGAAGAAGATAAGAGATCTGCATAAAAATATATCAGTTAGAAACACAGTAGCATAGATTTGATGTTAGATAATAATCAAGTGTTGCACATAGGCATCCAATTCTATCTAAAACATTTGGTTTCATTAATCCTCAGGATGGCCTTAGGTTTGTCCCATGGATGTCTATATGAGGATCGTTTCATGATAATATAAAATACATTTATATTTAAAATTGTAAAAGTAAGCTATTCCCTTCATATTGTGGATTCATAAACTGTATATTTATGAATCTGAGATGTAAAGTAGCTGCCGCTTGCAAATGTTAGATTTAGCACTAAGCAGACCATTTTAGAGAGTCTAGCTGGCACCCTGCAATTTAAAACATCAAGACATCAACTGATGAAAGAAACTACATTAGAGCAGTGCATATTATCCTCCAGTATATATTTGGTTTAACTTTTTCTATAAATATTTTTGTATAGAGGTGGTCATCTAAAAACCAAAATGTTAGATTTTATTAATTTATCTTGTGTTTGTTTATATTACAAATAAACTCCTGGCAATGGATGTTCTCTCTTGCTGAATCTAATAGACCCTTTATCAAGACAGGCAAAGCTAATTTGGCTGAAGTATGTACTTTGAGAGACATGGGAGGTTTCTGGATTTCCCCAGGGAAATAATAAAGTGAACAAGGAACCTGATTCAATTAGAAGGCTGCAACTCGCCGGTATACAGGCCGTATGTCTGCGGGCTTGCTGCAGGCTTGAACTGTGCTACTATTCCAGTGCTATTCAATTGAAAAAGCCCGCAAGTTACGGGCCGAACGCTGAAGCCGTAAACCATGCACCTGTATGTAGCATTTCAGGGCGGGAACATGATCAATTAAGCAAGGCCTTAAGTACCCATTTCAAAACAGCCAATAGAAAAAGAGACTGCCAATATTACAGCAGTAAAACATGGAGGTTAAATGTCAATCAATTAGGTTCGGGGGTCCGATATGCAATCGGGCTCGCAAAACCGCAAAAAAAAAATAATCAAAGTGAATGCCAATACTGTTCTAGTCCATGTGGGTGGCCTGATATGTATTAAATCATTGATTCCCGAGATCCATATAACCCCCGAAATGACACATAAAAAAATAACATTTCTATTGTCGGTTTGAGAGCTTGAGACTGTTGTACAGTTAATTCTAACTTTAATTCTCACTTTCCCGTCATTTACAGTGCAGTATTGCTTTTTTTTTTTGCATTTACAGAGCAATGGACAGGGGTTAAACCCCCTTGCAAGTCCTCTCTAGTACTCATAGGATTTTCTCCTACATTTGCTGTTTACGGGTGTGAAAACATTTGCGGGCTTGGGGAATTGTAGCAATTGAATAGCAATTTGCAATTTTATCGATCGTAATTCGTGAAAGATCAAAGGCTTTGGGAGGTTGTAAGTTCCAGGTTTATCAACAGCAAAGTTTTCAAAGACGTAACCCGTAACTCGTTTGGAGCCGGCAAACAAACGACAATTGAATAGCAAATTGGCCTGACTTACTCCAGTAACTTACAATTGCTCAATTGAATCGGGCTCAAGGAGTCCACTGACGAGGCCCAACGAAGGCAAAACTTAGATCTGGGTTTGTTGTTCCTCCTGATTGAGCACCTTCATTTTGTTTATTCAAATGTTCCTTGGGGCTTAGTCTCCCTAAGAAGATAGGGGGGTTCCAGGCTTGTACCTTGTTCACTGTGCCTTAGAGAGTTCAGCTACACCCCACTAACAGGGCCCAGTCACGGCTAAAATATATGTATGGTATGATTTTAGACGGACAAAACAGCGCTTGTAAGCACTTCTTAACAAAAAATAAATTACACAAAAGTAAAGAGATACATACCGTAGGTATATTGTATTCCTAGTAAAATCCAGAAACCTTCCATGTCCCTTTAATATCTTAAAAGACTGAAAATTACCTGATTTCTCCATCACCTTTAAGCTGAAAAATATAACATATTTTTCAAACTGTGGCACAGTGTACAAAGCCACTAAATGAGGTGTAGTAAATAGGCTGCTGCAGGGGAATTGTGTTAATAAGTCCCCACCTTAACAGCAGTGTTTTGAAATCAAATTCATCTATGCACATTGTGAATTTTCCTTAACACCAGGGTGCTATAAAACGGACAAAAAGGTTAGACACATTCTAGTCATTCTTGGTTTTTAAACATTTGTTTCAATATAAATTCCGGACTGGCAGTGGCAAATACTGTACAGGAGTTTAATCCTGCCTGTCTGAGGGGTTTTATAAGACCATGCACAGGATTAGTTGTCCTAAACTGTTAAAGTAGATAGGATGGACCAAATAATTCTTGGCAAAATCCATATTTCCAATTGAATTGCAAATTCTCAGAAAGCAGCTGTCAATTCAAGTTGCCAAAAACACAGAAAAGCTCCATTTCTTTCTGAATGCCAAATAATGTGCTAAACAGCATTTGTATCCATAGCCTAAGAATACATTTGGCCCACTTTTCATTATTTTGAACATTTGAGGCTACAAACACTGTGTATTATTTTATTACGATCCACTTTTATTAATCCATGTATTTATATGTTTTTATTCTTTATGTTTAGTACGTATAGATGTATGGAATTAAGGTGTCAGTAGTGGATCTCAATCAGCCTTAATTAAGAACTAGTACCAGAGATAACATGATTTTTCCACAGTGTGATTGGTGGTAATATGTGCATTGCCCAAGGTCTAATTATAGCTGAGCTGATATTTGTCCATCACATATATAGTTGTGAGCAATACGCAAAGCGAGGGCCGGAGTTGGGGCAAGGAGTGCCAAAGGCGCTACTTGAGCTGGTGGAGGCGCTCATCCCTACGACTCACAGAACTACAGATCAACAGAAATCTCAATTACACCTTTCACAATTTAAGACCCGTTTTGAAAAAAAAAATGACGTTCTATAACACTTTGCAAAAAGGACTAGAAAAAAAAATACAAGGTCAACAAAATACGAACTTAACGGCCGAACACCGCACATACAAAAAAAAATCACACACAGCAGATGCACGACAATTTGAACACAAATTTAGAGTTTAGACACACCAAAATCCACTAAGCAAAAAGAAAAATGGCGGCCGAAAAATACGAAAACAATGCTACACGAGCCCTAACCACGCAAAACACCGACAGGCACATAAGACTGCAAAGCGCAACTTAGAAAAAAACAAATACGAGCCGCGGTCCAAAAAATATGAAGTTAACGGCCGAACCGCACTCATTTAAAATCAACAAAAACACAAAGAAAAAAAAAACACAATAAACATCACACACAGAACGGGGGGACAACCAGGACATCTGGGAGTGAGGTTGAACGCAAATTTAAACACAATTTGCACACTTCCAGAAATCGAAAATAGCCTAAGCGGGGGGAAAAATGGCGGATAAAAAAAAACAACACAAGGCTACACAACCCCTAACCACGGAAAACACCACTAGGCACATAAGACTTTTATCCTGGAACGTACAAGGTACAAAATACACATCAGGAAGTACAGAAAATGCTCCAGACCCGCTTAACACATACACAATCGCAGCCATTTTACACTAACTTGCAACTAATAACATTACCATTCTAAAATGTGATTTACACAACTAAACAAACGCTTTGCCCTGGCGCACGAAGCCTAATTATACTGCACACTTCACACATTGCTGACACTTACACCCCAGGTCAGCAACAGTCCAAATGTTCATTGTATGCTGCAGGAAAATACAAACAGATTGTTAGCTCTTCGGGATATTGATTGCTGTAGCGCGAGGCTCCCAATGAGCGCCGAAGGTACTCAGAGGACCAAAAGACTTACATTGTGTGGCAAACAGCATTACCTGCCTTAGAATTTTATGACTGTCATTTTTTGACGGACAATTCGCTAGTGAAAGATATCTGATAATGGGGTTCCCTGTAACTGAACAGTCAGTTTTGGAGGATGAATCTTGTCAAGTAAGATATTGTTGAAGTTAAGAGCTAAGCATCTTCTTGTATGAAAGCGGTGGAGATTCAATTAACAAGGATACAAATGATAATTTAGATGTTATCACATATATAATTGTGAGCATGCGGGCTGTTGCTAACGCTGCAGGCTCGCGCAGCAAGCCTGCGGCCCTGCGCTCCTTGACAGCAACTGTGGACCTCGCAAAATTTGCGGAGTTACGAAACCAAAATACGAGACCCGTTACGACCTCGTAAAAAACGGCCGAAACCCGCGCACATGAAAACATGAAAAACACAATAAATACACACAACAAATACATAAAAAGCTTACCTACAGCAAGGGGGGGGGGCACCCAGGACCTCGAAAACTGAAGTTACACCTCAATTTAACTCCAAATAAAAGAGTTTAGACACCCAAAAATCCCCTAAGCGAGAGAAAAAATGTCCGCCCAAAAAAACAAAAACAAGGCTACAGGACTCTAAAGATGCAAAACACCACCAAACACCAAACCACTACGGATTTTCTGAAAAAGAAGTACGAGATCCGAAAACAAGGATGCAACCCGCGCAACCCAAAAACATTAGAAACACAATAAATACACAGAACAAACACATAAAAAGCTTACCCACAGCAAGGGGGGACACCTAGGACCTCTGCAAGTGAAGTTACACCTCGATTTAAGTTCAAATTCCGAGTTTAGACACCCGAAAATCGCCTAAGCGAGAGAAAAAATGGCCGCCGAACAAAACGAAAACGAGGCTAAAGGACCCTAAACACCACCAAACACCTACGGATTTTCCGAAAAAGTCGGACGACATCCGAAAACAAGAACGCTAAATCAGCCACAGCCGCATACCACACATTAGGCGCCATTTTAGAACACTAACTTATACAATCCGGAAGTACACAGCTACCCTAACGGATTTGCCTCGCGCACGCAGACTATTACACTGCACACATTCATGACGCTTACACAGCAGCTCCACAGCACTGATGATGCAGCAACATGAAAACAGATTGCCAGCTCTTCAACACAATGCTTCCTGCATATATTCACAATAGGTAAAGTATATTAATTTCTATTTTTATTAATAATAATTTTAAATAATTAAACACCAACGCTGCTCATAGCACACAAACAACCAAGAGCCACGCAATGAGCACCAAAGCTGCTCAGCGCAAGGCTCACAATGAGCGCCGAAGGATCTTAAAACACCAACAAAATTAATTACATGCCTTACAATCTTATTGCCGTCATTTTTTGACGGGCAAGTCACTAGTTTTTAATAAAAGGGATTAAAAGCTGAATCTTTCTTACATGTTTAAAGCTTAAAACATGATCCATGGAGTCTCTCAAAAAAGTTTTGGTGCCTATGTCCTCTGGTACATTAGTTATCATAGACTTTATTGTATTATTGTGGTGAATACATCTGATCTTCCATCCTTCCAGCACAAATGGTCCAGGAACATGAGGTGGATTATTAAGGCTAACACTTTTATTCTCTGATGTTTTCATATATAGTGATTTGAGAGAACAACCATTTCTAGTGTTGTAGAAGTACAATGACAACTTTCTAGTGGGCTTAAGTGGCCACAGTAACACTTCTCAAATGGTGGCAACTATAAGCATATGGCACATATGGATGGCCTGCACTTTAATAATGGTATTCATACTTGAATTAATGTGAATATTTTGGCAAAGCTTCCACACAATACAGCCTTGACACTCCCACACAGTTATGTATTTATGCTTTATGTTATGTATTAGACCCACTAGATGGGTGTGCATCCCGCTTAGCTCCTACGCACACTGCTTGGATAGCAATGTTCGACCAGATAAATCAGATGTCTATATCTGGCGACCCCACACAGTCCCGGATTTTAGGATTTCCCTGCTGTGCACATGTAATTCTGACCCTGCTTGAGACATACCGACTGGATCACTAGTGCACTCACCCAATCTGATTGTTCAGAATACCCTCAAAGCTGGAAAATTATACCAGCATGTGACAGATATAGGAAGTCAGATATTTAATTATTTTTTAAAGTGACGCAACAATGGTTCCAGTAACTGCCGTAATAAAAATACACATATGAATGAATATAAATGTAATTACCTGTTATTTAATATTTTGAGTGAAAGTGATTCCCTATAACTACCTTGAGTGACTAACTAACTCTCGCAGTGGATGGTGATAATGAAGAAGAGCATACCCAGTTTTCTTTAACAGAGCGGTCACGGATACATTGCATGTGTCATTATGAATATTTATATCAACTGGGCATGCTCTCCATCTTTATTGCCCCCACTGTGAGAAGTAAATATTGGCTTTACAAAGCTCTATTATCTTATACTTCTACTCAAAACAACAAATAGCAATTATTTGTATTTATATGTACACTTTTCATTTATACTATAACATTTACCATTGCAGATGCCTCTTTAATCAGTGATCTACAGTGTTCATTCTAGCAGGCCCAAAAATACTAAAATCCCGAAATCTAGCATTTCTAGAATTCAAACTAAATGCACAAGTTTGTTAAACAGGGTAGAAAGGTTAAGGTTAGGGTTCATCAAGCTGAAAATAAAGCATAAAGTATACAGTGCTGCCACTGCAGCTAAGGGTTTAGGGTACAGACACGTACGGTAATTGCGTTTTTGAGTATATCCAGTTTAAACATAGGTTCCTTTTATTAATAAAATACAGAGTGACATTCCAATAACTTACATGCACTACAAGAATCTGACAGAGAACAGGAAAGTGCATAGTATAAATGAAGACTTACTGTGGATTTGTGTCAAGATTAACTTTTTTCAAAGTCAAGATGTCTTCTATGGTTTTTTCAATGGCATCAGGATGAACCGTCACTGCGGACTGGAGCAGCTAAGGAATGACAACAAGATCTCAATTCATTTTTACAAATTCATTTTTGTAGACATGACCTTGGAACTTGCATTTTTCTTTAGTTTTCATCCATACCTTAACACCAGAAGTATTTATCCATATTTTGCATGTCATCTTTGAATAGGAGTTCTCTCAATGTGTAGAGACAAAACATTAGGTAATGTGCAGCTTATTAAGTTCATTGGTTATACTACGTGCACAGACGTGGCCCACTGTGGATAATAAGATCGTAGCACCTCTCTGATGAATGCAATTTATTTATGAAAAGTACATCTAGGGTTCTTATTGGTTCTTTTCTGTAAATGATAGAGTTGGCCTTTACTTTAGGGCACAATCAGACTGATATGGCATAAGAGAATGACACAAATGAGCAAAAACTTGATGGGGCTGGTCTGTGAGTGGGCACTATTCTAGAGAGAAGGAGAGAGCCAGCCCAAGAGGCTCATGAAGAATGGAGAAAATGGTGTGATACTGCCAATCAACATGCTGTGAAAAAATCAAGAAATAAAGGATAAATCAAAACTATTAAAGAGTGGGAGTTGCGAATGAAGGAAAGAAAACATCCGTAGATTTGAAGGGAGAATGGCAGTACTAAGGTCCACAGTGAGCCAAAGTATTTTCAGGGATGGTGCCAATACAAAACCTTGGCTCACTAATGCCCCATGGTTACTGGTGTCTCTCACTTTAGTTTTTTTACAGAGTACCTATATATGTGTACAATATTTTCACGTTAGATGAACATTGATGGTTTAATATACACTGGCACACAAATGGTGACATTTGCCTCTGACTCCTATCTCTAAATATGTTCATCAAAATTTTAGAGTGGCCATTGAAGAGTTGTAGCTGCCTTTCACAAAATAACTCATGCACAATTCCCAAATAATCTTTGTTTAGTTGGGCATATTGGTTTTAATTGTTGGTCAAAGTGTATATGTATTGCTTTACAGATCCCAATACCATAGAGGTTACTGACAAATTGACTAGGAATCTCCACTGTAATTCTCCTTATTTTTGGTTGAATTTGGTAGTGTGTGTCCAATATTGAAAACTGACTTGTGAAAATTTGCCATGAAGTGGAAGAGGTGGTAATCCACCACTAGAGGTCATCTGTGAGGCAACATTAAAAATGGCCAAGAAAAGACTAATTTAAAGAACCACTATAATTCAAGAAAAATTAAATTTTATGTACTGTAACTAACAACATTATCAGCTGTGTAAGTTCTACCTATAAAATGTTTTTATAGAATATCATCACTTTTGTAGATTGCTTATTTACTCAGGCAAATATATCTAATAGCTTTTAACCTTGAGGAGTGTGCTTCTCTTATTTATCAGTAGAAAGCTTTAGAGGAGGAGTGAAGAGGGAGAAGGGAGGGAGATTAGTTATATAAAAATGGTTTATACAGTAAAATGTATTTATTGTCACAAATGAAAAACTGTGATTCTAATAGAACTTTTTACGTTGAATTCAAATATATTACTACTAGCGACTTGCCCGTCAAAAAATGTCTTAATTTTGTACTCAAATGCCAAACTTGACTGTAATTCAAGGTATTTTTCGGTTCCCTATTTTTGCATTTCAATCCCCTGTACATCTTTTCTTAGTGTTATATCTAGGATGTGTTGAATATGCTCATAGAATTGGCCAACTTCAGCGTCTTTAGCTTCTTGGAGAATACACTTGGATCACTGTGATGTTAAATGGCTTGCATTTGAACTGAAATCATTCTGTCAATTTCTGGGTTGTAGCCGAGTACTGTTTTGGCCACACTTTGATTGCCTATTAGCGCTGCTACATTTCTTCTGCAGGATACATGACCACAATAGAAGAAGAAGAAGTTCATCTTCCGGTGCCATATGTCTCTGGCTGTGCTTATCCATACAGTTTTCTTGCCAAAGATACTTGAGTGGATGGTCAGTTCTTTCTCCAGTGAATTGTAAATTGTCTGATCGGTTCATCTAGGGTGACCCTACATGGTACAGCTCACAACATCACTGAGATACACAAGCCACTTTACCACGACAAGATATCATTCCTGAATTGGAATTATGCTCTTAGACCAGTGGTCTCTGGAGGACCACACACAGGTCTAGATTTGAGGATATCCCTGCCATGCAGAGGCAAGACTATCACTTCTTCGGGCATCCTAATTGACTCTCCTGTGCACAGAAACCAAATCCTTAAATCCAGGCCTGTGTGTGACCCTCTCGGACCAAATTTGCCCACCCCTGTCTTTTTTCAGCCATCCTTTAAAATGCAGTGAATGGGAGAGACCTGACCTCATGATCTATCCTAAATGTCTAAAAAAGCTAGCTGTGTGGAGGTGTCAGAGTGGCTTTAAGCCTGACTTTTTTCTCATGAATGACGCCTCCAGTGCCCTAGTGAATTTTGCCACCCTACTACTGTGCTTTAGCTTAGCTGGCAGTGAATTCATTTTTTCAGCTTTGCTGCTCTCCCTTCCCTAAGCCACTTCACAACGTCAGGAGAGGATAATCTTCTTTTCTCTTCTGTAAGGATGTTTGAGAAAATAATCTTGGAGGCTTAATACATTTTCTACACAGGGGTGATTTAAGAAAGCAGCTTGGAAATTAACATGTGGTCTGCTGTAAAAACAATGTCTATATTCTCCTTGTTACCAGGCTCAACACCTCAGCTTAAAATACTAAGAAAGGTGGGAGAGATATGCTCTGATATAAACAAAGATTAATGAAATGCAGGAACGGGGTATTGCAAATAGCACAGGATAGTGTTGCCATTTACCAGTAAGAAAATAAAAAAAGGTTTATGTTTGGAATAAATTAAAAGCAGTTATAACAAGGAACAATTTACTAATTACACAAATTAAATAAGAAAATGCCTATATAGCTAGTTACTATGAAAACTGCCTTATCAAGATTCTCTTTGTTATGATCTTTGCTCAGGGGTTCTGAGATTAGATACTCACTTAATATTTCCAACTTTTGAGATAATCACATTAGTAGCATTAAACAGTACAGTGATGTTCACTATTTTTGTTGTTCAGTCCTTCAGTCATGTCCGACTCTCGGTGACCATATGGATGCAACACACCAGGCACATCTGTCTGTGTTTCTGGGCATGCTTATCCATATGGTTTTCTTGGCAAGTGGGTTCCTAGTTCCTTCTCCAGTAGACCACAATTTGTCTGACCTCTCTGCTATGACCTGCCGATCCTGTGGGACCATACATGGTATAGCTCACAGCCTCATTGAAGTACACAAGCCCCTTCACCACGACAAGGTAGCCATCCAGAAGGAGACGTTCGCTATATATACTGTTAATTGGTTTGACAGGGGCCAGTTTAATGTAAAAAAAAAACGTGTGAGTTGAAGAATGTTTATTTGCAATGTATTAATTGACATATGCATGTACATAACATTTTGTTTAGCAGATATTGCAGATGTTAATGCCATTGGATTATTTCTATCTGATCTTCAGAAGTACTTGCCCAGTATTCTTTATTTAAAATTAGGCTGTGTAAATCAGCGACTTCCTATATATTTGAGTGGAAAAGCCTACAGTTAAGTCAGTAGCTGGCTTACTTCTGCTTAACATTACAAATGAAATGTTAAAAACTAAACTCATTAGCATGTGCCAAAATGAATGACAACTGATAATGGTTAAAATATAACAAGTAAGCTGCAGACAAATATATCCAGACTAATATATTCAATGTCAGGGTAGCAAAACAGCTTTTCTAAATCTATAATAGCAACATCCAGCAGTTTAAAGAACAACACTGCAGTTCAAAAATGTATCTAGTTAGTGTGTTACTTCTGTAATGGATGATAAAACTGGTTAATGGTAGGTGTCTGTTAATTGCATAAGAGCAAATGTTTTTACCTGACCAGTGAGAACCCAATAATTCTACAAATGACTCACAGTGATATGTTTTTAACAATTGATTTACTAATATGAATGTGACTGGACCCTTTGTTTGAAAGAATACATACATACAGTTCTGAACACATATCAAAGCACATGAGCACAGATCCATATACCTTTTCATTGGGCCAGATATCATATATTCTATAAAGCATTTGTGTTATTGTGGTTAGAAGTGATTCTGGTAATGAGACAAGTTAATGGCAAAAATGTGTTAAAAACTCAATAAAGAATAAATAGCACTATAAACAGTAGTTCATGGATTAGTGAAATGGATCAATGAGGTCATTACAGTGTTTAATTAACAGGTAAAATTCTGCAATCACATGTGTGTATGCTAATTCCCCCCCCCCCCCCCCCCCCCCCCCGACCCCCACCACCACCACCACCCAGGAAGAACAGTTTCAGAATTATAGATAGTGAATAATTCAAAGAGGCTGTATAATATTAGTTGTATCATTTATGTTATCATATAATAACATTCATAATCCTGATATTTTAAAGATATAATTTGCTAACTGTTCTCAAAGAAACACTGTGTTACTGAGGTAAAATGTATTCTCGTCTGGGTTTGGATGCCCATTCATGTACTGTATGTGTTTGTAGACCCTACCCCACATCTGCTTTTTTACTCTTCCTAGTAGGTTCAAACACTACCTTTATCAGTACTCGTGGCTGACTGACTGCTGTCTAGTGTGTTCCACATACACAGACTTGTATTCATGTCACACAATACAAATCAGAGTTACCATGGATATTTGTAGGCACAGTTTGTCAAGTTTCATTGCAAAATGACGCACCTCAAATAACTCTCTATGAGACCCTTTCCCTCTATCAGTAAAGAAAACCCATTGCAAGTTTACACACCTTCCCACCTAAGCAAACTTTCACCTTCTTCCTGACCCTTGCTATTCCTTACCTTTTTACCCCATGTTTATGCCTTTCCCATCCCCTTTAGATTGTAAGTAGCGAGTTTCCTATCTTGTACGGTGCTTTGGAAAATTCTAAGATCTAAGCTCAAAACAGGGCCCTCCATTTTCTTTTCAGTATGCTTCCCTGTTCTCTTCCCCTGTACAGCGCAACAGAATATGTTGGTGCGTTACAAATAAAAGTGAATAATAATAATACGACTGCCAGCTCTCATCATAAGCCATGACGGTCTATGTCTAAACATACATGGGTAACACGGCAACCTTTATTTCGACATTATACGTTTTTCTGCCAGGTCTGAATGAATATATATATATATATATATATATATATATATATATATATATACCTCTGTACAGTCTATACACATCTCTGTGCTAGGGAACAATAAAATATATATATTACATTAGTGGTGCATTTCAAGAAGTTTAAAAAACTGAGGCCACAAGTGAGACTTACCTTGCTTTTTGAAGCTTTCAATGAGGACTCTGTAAAAAATTTAAAGTATAGATCAATAACTATAAATTGCATTGCAAGATGTTAATAAATACCATAGCCAATAAAATGTAAAGGCAGGTAAGCCCTAGAGGTGGGTTTGACAGAAAATGTTCAAGAAACCTGTTATACATTGATTCACTAAAATGTGATTAGATAAAATGCCTTGTATTTCCAATGTTAAGTTAATAGGCCACAGCGAATATATTTTCTATACAGACGGCATACATATTTCTTAATGCAAATAGATTTATTTTAAGGTTTTAGGCAAGGTAGGGGGAGTATCTCCTTATTTATCACTTGCAAAACTTGCATGGTGAGAACCTACAAATGCCAAGGCCATTGATTAAACTCCTGTGCGGAACGCTATATTTGGCAATGAACAAAGCAGTTTATGTGGTCTGTCAGCCAATGAAATTACTTAAACAAGAGCAGAACACTTGCCATAGCAAAACACTCAACATTGGTGGTCTGCGCACATACAACTAATTTCCTTGATAAGCCAACACAATTTTTGAAAGTGTTGAAAATAATGGGCAGGACAAGGAGACATTTTAAAATATTTTTAATAAAATTATGTTCATCTTTTTCTCAATCTGTTTGCATTGCATTGTCCAAAAGTACTTACTATGAAGTTGAAAAATATACTTTCCACTGCAAATGAAGTCCAAACACAGCAGTAAGGATTGCCGCCCTGTAATCTCATGTGCCTGCCATATCTATATATGTATCTAATTAATATCAATGCAATATCCCATCTGTTTTGCAAATATTGTACATTGCTTAACTCCCTGAAATAAAGGCCTTATTGCACAAAATTAGAATTAGAAAGTATATATGAATAACTTGGCCAGCTCTCTTCCTTAAATCTCAAACTTAATTAAAATATTCTCCTTGTCCTAATTTCAGGGCAGCTCTATCTGCACCGTAAGCATTATTGAAGGATCTTACTGTTTTATCTGGTAAATATTCTGTCAGGTAATTAATCAGATTTCATAAAATAAATATGTCCTCATGTTTCTTCTTATTCTTTCACCCCTCTAGTGTTTCTCTTTCACAAAATGATGGCTTTAACAGTATACTTAGCGACATATAAATATGAGTGAACAAGGTCATATCATTAGACGCATAATTTTAGAAAGAACAAACATTTCTAATCAAATATTATGCAAACTATTGTTCATTATAATGGAACTATCGACTTGACCGTCAAAAATGACGGGGCAATAAAATGTGAAGCCATGGCAATACTGTTTGCCACAAAATGTAAAGCTTTTTCTACTCAGTAGGCCTTCGACGCTCATTGCGAGCCTTGCGCTGAGTGCCTTTGGCGCTCATCGCATGGCTCTCCTCTCGTGTATTTTTGCGCCTCTGAGCACCTTTGGCGCTCATTGCGAGCCTCTCCCCTCATGTCCTTCCAGTTTTGTGCTTTGCAACGCCCATGTTCGTAGCTCATCACAAAGACAGATATATATATATATATATATATATATTTTTTTTTTTAAATAATAATTAATTATTTAATACATTTACTTAGTAAATTAATATACTTTACCTATTTCTAATTAATATTTCCAGCAATCAATAGCCTGAAGAGCTAACAATCTCTTTCTATTTTCCTGCAGCATACAATGTACAGTTGCACTGTTGCTGCCCTGAGGAGAAAGTGTCAATAAGCCAATTGTGCAGTGTAAATAAGCTGCGTGCTCGAGGACAAACCGTTGGTTTAGTTGTATAAAGCTCAATTTTAGATTGGTAATGTTATTAATATAAATGTATGACCTAAGCAATTTCCTAGTGCTTAACACTAAATTCAAAAAAAGGGGGAAATAGTTTAATAGGGAAAATAGTAGGATTATTTAGTGTACTCCAGGATAAAGCAAGATAAGTAACTACAAAGATAAAAAGCGTCTATCCTGAAATAATGGCTGTAAGTCAAGAAAAATGGGTGTCACTGTCCCATAACTGTCCCATAATACTGTGGGATTAGAAATAAGTGACCACCTTTATTGTGACAAATGGAGTGGTGTAATATTTAATCTCTAGAGCTTAAAAATAAGCATCATAATGGTATAATGATAATAAAATGATGCTGGTATGCAAGCCTCATATGCAAAAGGTATTTGCTAATCATAAGGATGCAGCAACATATATTATAGATGAAAAGTTTGAGGATAGGCGCTGTTTATTTATAAAAAAGTGCACTAAACTAAGAAGTGTTTAAAAACAACAACAAAAAGGCAGGGGGTAGAGAATGGTACCTTGTATAAAAATAAATAGGAACGCAGTATACTATAATTTAATTTGAAGTATAGAGGGGAGGCAGATATCACCATAAATCCTTAAATAGACATTTGAATCACTTATAGCATTCTCAAACCACTACATAAAGTTAGGCTTTTACTGCTTAAGTGTGAAAGAAGGATAGGAGTATCTAAAGGCTCCCCTTTAGGACATAAAGCAATACATGTATACTTGCGTTTTTTGAAATACCACACAAGGGTATAGTTGTTCTGCTCACAAAGAGCATAGAATAAGTAATGAGTAAGCCTCATTAAGTGGCGAAACGGACCGTCGGGAGCAGGGGGGAGATGGTACACTTTATTCTATGCTCTTTGTGAGCCACAGCAGAACAACTATACCCTTGTGTGGTATTTCAAAAAACGCAAGTATACATGTATTGCTTTATGTCCTAAAGGGGAGACTTTAGATACTCCTATCCTTCTTTCACACTTAAGCAGTAAAAGCCTAACTTTATGTAGTGGTTTGAGAATGCTATAAGTGATTCAAATGTCTATTTAAGGATTATGGTGATATCTGCCTCCCCTCTATACTCTAAATTAAATTATAGTATACTGCGTTCCTATTTATTTTTATACAAGGTACCACTCTCTACCCCCTGCCTTTTTGTTGTTGTTTTTAAACACTTCTTAGTTTAGTGCACTTTTTTATAAATAAACAGCGCCTATCCTCAAACTTTTCATCTATAATATATGTTGCTGCATCCCTATGATTAGCAAATACCTTTTGTATATGAGGCTTGCATACCAGCATCATTTTATTATCATTATACCATTATGATGCTTATTTTTAAGCTCTAGAGATTAAATATTACACCACTCCATTTGTCACAATAAAGGTGGCCACTTATTTCTAATCCCACAGTATTATGGGACAGTGACACCCATTTTTCTTGACTTACAGCCATTATTTCAGGATAGACGCTTTTTATCTTTGTAGTTACTTATCTTGCTTTATCCTGGAGTACACTAAATAATCCTACTATTTTCCCTATTAAACTATTTCCCCCTTTTTTTGGTAATGTTAGCTGTATTCTGATTATGCTGCTATGGGTAAGCTATGTCATCAAAATAGTTCAGCCTCTAAGCCAGTTGCCACACTGGGGAGTATTAATGAGTATTAATGAGGCTGATTCATAGGTATAAAACAGCAAATTCAATCTAATTTTAATTTACTAAATTAGTGTTTAAAATCATAAAACTGTACCAGAAATGTTACCTTTTATGTGTCTCATTAATGAGACACAAAGTTGGTGGCCTTCAAGATCATTAAGGTCTCATTAAAATATGCAGAAATAGTTTTTAATTTTTGCAAGCTTTTTTTGTTGTTTTATTTTGGAGATTTTATGTTTACATTGCTTTCAGTCCTCCCTCTTGCTTCTACACTGCTATAATATGGGTACGGAGCTCTTTAATCCATCAGAATGGAGATGTCTCTTCTGCCTGTACGTTCTGTTCACTTAAGGTGATTACCTCAGTTACTGCTCAGACCACAGCCTCAAGCCATTGTTCAATGCAAGATAGATAGAGATCTGTAAGCCTAAATATACAAAGCATTGTATTGGATTACAAATATATAGCACTCAGTTATACCAAATAAAAAGTGTGCATGTTTTTATTAATGACCTCAACATTTATAAAGCCGAAACACATTATTTTCAGTAAATGAGATCCATGTGTATGAAATATATATGTTTGTTTTTGTGTGTGTATGCATTCCCTGATGCATCAGAAACTAGATGCAAAATCCACACTGCTTTCTGGCATAGATAACTACCTATAGCAGCGGTCTCCAAACTCAGTCTTGGAGGGCCACACCCAGGCCTGGATTTGAGGATTTCCTTTCTGTGCACAGGTGAGTCAATCAGGATGACTGAAGAAGCAATAGTATCATCTGCTTGCAACAAGGATATCCACAAATCCAGGCCTGGGTGCTAGGACCGAGTTTGGAGACCCCTGACCTATAACACCTGTTCTTCTGGACCTGTCAATGTCCTACACAACTGTATCTGAAGCTCTGAGTACAGCCTCACCATCTTTTAACTGTGGAAGTCCTCAAATGGCTCTAAATACATAGTGCTGTGTAAATGCACGTAAAAACATTGTATTCTGTTCAATAAATGTCCCTTGCTTTTCCGTATTAGGTGATGCAAAAAGAACATCAATGGTAGCATTCTTCCTCCTTCCATTGGTCTCTGGGGAATGAGAGACTAGGACAAGCAGTGACATCACCACCGTTTTGAACATGAGTGGAGGGTCTAACTGTCAGAGCTGTTAGTCACAACCAGCTTCATAGATTCCAATGTACTACTTAATACACAGCTTATTTGCTATCTGCTCCTTACTAATGGAGGAGGATGGCTGCAAAGAACAACAAAAGCCCATATAAACACTATAAATTGTAAATAAATTTTTCCTTTATTTTCTCTGCTTTGTCTATATCTAATAAGTAGTTTGGATGACTGCAGTGGCCCTTTAATAAATCCAGTGAGGTTTGGGGAGGCAAAGTACTGCAAGATCTGTTTTTGATTTTAAAATTACACTAGCCAACAACCTGTTAAATGTTGATTATACTATTTATGGAAATACTGTATACATTTATATATGGTGTCCTGTGGAGTACATACCTATTTTTAGGGTCCGTCCTGCACCTGGTTTATTTTTATAGCAGATTCTCTGCAGCTCACAGCGCCCAGTCAGCTTCCTAAGAATAAACTTGAGGCAGCGCCACAGACAGATGCAGTAAAAATACAGCCACACCTTCACCACCATTCTGTGGAAGAAACATATTTCTGCTTTTAATATATAATTTAAAATTACAGAAGTGCTTAAGAAAATTTGTTGACCCTTGTAATACAATGGCACTAAAAGAAAAATTGTATGAATTAAAATAAAAAAAATAAGTGAAATAAAACATGTTATTCCTGGATTAGCGTCGGGATAGCCACACGTTATTATTAACTTCATCAATGAAATCAAGTGTGAAAATAAAAAAAGTACCAGAAAATACCAGGACAATCAAAGGCAGCAGATGGAGGTGGGTTATCATAACCATACCTCTATTGTGGAGATTGTAAAATATGAGTTTCACTTCACTTATTATATTGTAATTCATATAGATAAAGGCAGGTGGTGCAATGCACCAGGACAGTCCTTGGGGGTTGTTGGGGGGGGGGAGGGGAAGAGGTTAGTGCTGGGTAATAGTTTTTTTTTATTTTTTTTATTTTCTGTAGAGCATTTTTACTGAAGCCCCAAGTGGTGGCAGTGTGGAGCAGTTCTGCATGCTGGAGATTTGTATCAAGGAAGAGGTGAGAAAGCATGGACTGGATGACAGCAGAGAACAGGGGCATAGGTTCTGTGATGTGGGTGCTTCAAAGATTGGGTGCTTTGTGGGGATGGCAGCTGACAAGTACTGAATGCTATGTAGGAATGGATGCTAATAGTGGTGCGTGTTCTGTGGAGATGGATGTTGAGAGAGTCTGGGTGTTATATGAAGATGGCTGCTGAGAGGCACTAGCTGCAGTGTAAAGATAGTATTTGTATACTGTATATGTATATATGTGTGCTTCATGCAGTCAGGAGACAAGGGACGAGGAGCTGCTATAAAAAGAGGTATTGGGGGGATTAGCTATGGGAAAGGTTCTTGCCTGGGAGTAGCTATAGCTCCTTAAGAAACTGTTGCCCTATTTAAACATTTGATACTATATCAATATTATTTCTAGTAGGCTCCTGTACAACCTGGGCCAGATAATGATCCCTGAGTGTACTCAAGAACCTGCTCCCCTTAGCTGAAATTCTGGTCTCATTTATCCAGTTTATTTCAGGGTAGTTAAAATCTCCCATTATGAAAACTTGCCCGTGCTTAGCTGCATTTCCGATCTGTAACAATAATTGCATTTCCTCACTTTTCTTGAAATTAATTTTTATTAAGTGTTCCAGGAGATTTTAGTGACATTTTACATATACAAAACAAAGCATAGATATGAGAAGATACAGAACATTTCATGTCAACTCAAAATATAGCTATAATGTAAATAAAGTCACACAAATGGCACAACTTCAGCTCAGCAATATATCATGTTAAAGAAAATAAATAAAATTGCTTAATTAAAGGGATAATGTGAAGCAAGCAGCCGTTGAGATAATTTCTTATGAGCAACTCTTAATCTTCTTCTCTTAGGAACCTATACAACTTTGTCACAATTAACAGTATATCTCTAATTTCACTACGTTAGTAGAATATATATATATATATATATATATATATATATATATTGCAAGCCTCTCCCCGCTCTCCAACCCTATGTCTCTTTCCCCCGTCTCCCTCCCCTGTGCCTGTTTCCCCCCCTCTCCCTCCAGTGTCTCTTTCTGCCCCCACTCCCTAACCTGTGTCTCTTTCCACCCTCTCCCCCTCTCTCTCCCCTGTGTCTTTCTCCCCCCTCTCCCTCCTCTGTGCTCCTGTTTCCATATACGTGTGTGAAACCATTTGCAGGCTTGGTAAATTGATTATTTCCCCCAAGCCTGAAATGGCTTTCCGGTCGCCATTTTTTTTTCTTGTTTAGCCATTCTGAGACCGGCAAAAAACGCCAATTAAATAGCAAATTAGCTTGTAACCTCACTTACAATAAACAAAAAGCAGGATTGGTAACAATTACTATTAAAGTAACATAATTAATGTGTAAATTTATTCAGCTAAAGTGCAATTTTTCAGCAGATAACAGAAAAAAATGTGAGAAATCTTTATTTAACAATAAATACATTCCATGTAAAACTAACATTAGACAAATATATTCATGGTAGACAAATATATTCATGACACCATTTGAAAGAAAGCATACTAATACACTTTTTTATAAAGAAAGAAAATAAAACTATAATTTAATTATTACAGATTATATATAATTATATATATAAAAGATAATAACAATTTATGAAGAAAGACTAACCAAATTAAACTTATTTTTTCTAGAAAAAAGGCACCTAAGAGAGGATATGATTACCTTATATAAATATATCCAGGGTCAGTATAAAGATTTGCCAAGTGAGTTTTTTGTCCCAAGAGGTTTTCAACTGACAAGATGACATCCTTTGAGTTTGAAGTAAAAGGAAAGAAAAGGGTTCTTCACAGTAAGGGTGGTTAATCTGTGGTATTCTCTACCAAAAGAGGTGGTGACAGCAGATTCGATAGATAACTTTAAAAAGGGATTGGATATATTTTTAAATAAAAAAAGGCATCCAGGGTTATCCTGGATAATTAGGGAGGGAGTATTGGTCCAGGGAGGAGTCTGATCAACAGTATCTGGGGTCAGGAAGGAATTTTATATATTTTTTCCCCTTTTGAGACAATTGGCAAAGTTTCAATTGGGTTTCTTTTTCTGTTTGCCTTCCTCTGGATCAATTAACAACTAACAATTAATTTGCATATTGCAGGTCCGAGGAGATCTAAAAAGGTTGAACTTGATGGACTAAAAGTATTTTTCAACCTCGATTACTATGTAACTATGTAACAATGTAATACATAATTATATATATATATATATATATATATATATATATATATATATATATATATATGATTGGTAGCGAAAGAAGGACCCTGGTTCAACATAACTTGAGGGTCCATCTCACAACATCTACCTATAACTGTTTTTTTTTGGAAATCTGAGCAGGTAGTACGTTTTTTAAATTGTTTTAGACATTCATATGTGAACACAATTGTACTATTTCTTTACTATATATATATATATGTATATATATATATATATATATATATATATACAGATTATCCGGCACCTAACCAACCGGCACTCTCAAGCAACCGGCATGAAATCAATTCCCATTATAAATTTACTCTCGCTAAACCGGCATCACCGATACTATCCGGAGTTCGAGACTGCAAAAAAAAAGCTAACTTTTATTCAAATTATTTTTTCTGGGCCTAAATGGCCCAGTTTAAGTGCTAATGCACTTATATATATATATTAGATCAAGGCAACTCAGTGGATGTAGCATTTTGGAATTTTGAAAGGCTTTTGATACAGTGCCACATGGGAGACTATTGTGAAAACTAAGGGATACAGGAATTCCAGTAAATATATGCACATGGATTGAGAGCTGGCTAAAAGAGAGGAAGCAAAGGGTGGTTGTAAATTGAACATACTCAGATTGGACTAATGTGGTAAGTGGGGTTCCTCAGGGCTCAGTATTAGGTCCTCTCCTTTTTATCATGTTTATTAATTACTTAGAAGTAGGATTGGAAAATATTTTCTCCATCTTTGCTGATGACACAAAGTTGTGCTAGGTAATTACATCTGATAATGATGTACTTTCCCTCCAAAGGGATTTGCATAAATTAGAAAAATTAGCAACTAAATGGCAGATGAGATTTAATATGTATAAATATAAAGTTGTGTATTTAGGAAGGAAAAGTAGTTATGCAATTTATAATCTTAATGGAGTAAATGTAGGGGTATCAGAAAAGGGAAATCATTGGACAACCAACTAGGTAATAGTGCTCAATGACAAGAAGCATCTGCAAAGGCAAGTACAATATTAGCATGTATTAAGAAGGGTATAGAAGCAAGGGAAGCAAATATAATTCTTGATAGACTAAAAGTATTTTTTCAATCTCACTACAATTACAATTTAACTATACATTGTAGGTGCCTGTGGAGCTCAATAAAAAAGACAGCAAATACAATACATTTTCTACCACTCTCTTGTCCCCCATTACATTAAGAGTCCC
The DNA here is from genome assembly GCA_027410445.1 of Discoglossus pictus. Classification (NCBI taxonomy): domain Eukaryota; kingdom Metazoa; phylum Chordata; class Amphibia; order Anura; family Alytidae; genus Discoglossus; species Discoglossus pictus. Next base: position 431,568,059 of record CM050164.1, read on the forward strand.
CCTTTCCTCAGACTGTTGCTTACTGCAGTAGGCTCCTAATATGAAGTAGGCCCCTGTGCTTTGCACCTGCTGTATTTGCAGTAGCCAGCCTCTGCTAGTTGTAACACAGTGAAAATCTCTTTGCAATTTTATAAGAGACAAGTGATTTTTATCGGCACTTCAAGAACGAAAGAAACTTTAAATGCTGAAAGTTAATAGATAGAGGTGATCTTAACTGGACACTGTAGTAAAAAAATAAGTCCTGATCCGTTCCTTTTAAAAGGGTAAACTACATTTATCGTATTGAAAGTCATGTTATATAAAGTTACACATTATTGCAATTGTATTATGTTTGTCTCACTAGGATGCCATATTGACATCCCGAAAATCAACTAAGCGAGAAAAAAAATGGCAGATGAAAAACGTAAAAAATGGAGAACAGGATGAAAACAAGGCTCTGCAATGCCAAGCACGCAGAACTTAGAAGATACACAACGGCGCAAACAGTAACACTTACCGAAGGCGCTCATCTGCAAGGCGAGCATTTGAAGCACGTAGCCAGTAACTCGAAAAACATGACAAACAAGAAAAATAATACTGGCTGTACCACTCTAGTGAGTGGGACCAGACTGATATACTACAGGATATTTCTCCCTGTGAAGGGCACAAGTGAGCTAAAAGAGGTTGCTCTCAGAGTGGATTTTTATGTCCATAGAACTAACCTATTAAGGTTAGTTCGTACTCTGATTGAACACCTCTAATTTGGTATTTTGTATATTAATTTTAATGAATTATAATAACAGTAATAATTAAATTGTGTTGATAGTTTGGCATTTAGTTGAGGCCAGTCAGTCCATATGGAAAGCTGGGAGGGCCCTGCTCTACCAAGCTCACAATCCCCCAGGGATGGGGAACACTATGGACAAAAATAATTATTTGTAGCAGTGATCGACAGTGGTATATAAGGTGGATAGGATACTAATTGCAAAAAGGTGGTAAGGTAGTGGCTGGACCAGAGAACATTGTAATATGGAACTAGAATGATTTATGATGGACAGTGAAATAGTAGTAATGAGGTAGGTGAGATGGAGCTGTGTCAAATGGACCAGAAACATTGTGATAAATTGCCTAGTATGGGACCTTTTGGTATGGTGTCAGTGTTGGGGATATGCTGTCCAGAATAAATATATTTTAGGGTGTCTTTAAAAGTTTGAAGTGTTAAGCGAATCTGATTACCAGTAGACGTGAGATTCAATATAGAGGTGCACAGTGATATTAACCTTGTAAGCGGGGTGAAAGGAGATTACAATGATCAGTATATCTTGCAATGTATTACAATAAAAAAAAAATGAACTTTTTGTGATAAAACTTGCACTGGAAATTTCAGAACAACTTTCCAGTAAAGCTGCACAGTAAACAGGTAGCAGCAGTAAAGCTATTGCAGGATTTGCCACAGTTTGGAAAAGAGAGAGGGAGCAACAGTCCAAAGTTGGTGGGAAAACAATCCGTTCTTTATTTTAAACTCCCAAATTTGCAATAAGGCACTAAAAAAAGTATCTCATATATTTTTCCAAAAGTGTTGCTAAATATTGTGTAACCTAAATCTATAGGTAATATACCGGCACCCGGTATATGCTAATGACGCGGCGCACATTTGACGTCACATGCGTGCCGGGTCAAGGAGCGGAGGCCGGAGCACAAGCAGGTAAGTGAGGGGAGAGGGTGCAGGTATTTAGGGGGGTTTAGGAGGAGGAGGGGGGTTGAGGATGAGGATGGGGGGTTGAGGATGGGGGGGTTGAGGATGGGGGGGTTGAGGAGGGGGTTGAGGATGGGGGGTTGAGGAGGGAGGTTGAGGAGGTGGTTGAGGATGAGGAGGGAGGTTGAGGAGGGGGTTGAGGATGGGGGGGTTGAGGAGGGGGTTGAGGATGAGGAGGGAGGTTGAGGAGGGGGTTGAGGATGAGGAGGGAGGTTGAGGATAAGGAGGAGGGGTTGAGGATGGGGGGTTGAGGAGAGAGGTTGAGGATGGGGGGGTTGAGGAGGGTGGGTTGAGGAGAGGGGGTTGAGGGGGGTTGAGGTTGAGGAGGGTTGAGGCTGACGGGGTTGAGGAGGGGGTTGAGGATGAGGATGGGGGGGTTGAGGATGGGGGTTGAAGTGGGAGGTTGAGGAAGGGATTGAGGAGGGAGGATAAGAATGAGGAGGAGGGGTTGAGGAGGGGGGTTGAGGATGGGGGGTTGAGGAGAGAGGATGAGGATGGGGGGGTTGAGGAGGGGGATTGAGAATGGGGGGTTGAGGATGGGGGTTGAGGATGAGGAGGAAGGTTGAGGAGGGGGTTGAGGATGAGGAGGGAGGTTGAGGATGAGGAGGGAGGTTGAGGATGAGGAGGGAGGTTGAGGATGAGGAGGGAGGATGAGGATGAGGAGGGAGGTTGAGGATGAGGAGGGAGGATGAGGAGGGAGGATGAGGAGGAGGGAGGTTGAGGAGGGATGTTGAGGAGGGAGGTTGAGGAGTGTGATAAGGGAGGGGGAAAGAGACACAGGGAAGGGAGAGGGGAGAAGAGACACAGAGAGAGAGGGGGACACAGAGGGCACAAGAGGGACACAGGGGGCAGCACATTTCCCACCCTCGGCTTATACTCGAGTCACTCATTTTACCCAGTATTTTGTGGTAAAATAGGTGCCTCGGCTTATACTCGGGTCGGCTTATACTCGAGTATATACGGTATGCTGTATGCTTACAGATATTCCTGGGTTAATTTTTATTTATATAATTATATTACAATAATTGGAGACACTGGCTGTACATTCATATACTGTTATAGTAATTATAGGTGACTCTTGCTATGTGTACATTTGTTTAATTATAGTTCCTGGTCAAATATATATGAGTTTATATTATAATTATGGTTGACCCTGGGTGAATATATGTAAATGTATATGATTTTAGGGAGTCCTGGCTGAATATATATTTAGAACATAGTAATAGGAGACCCTGGAGAAATTATGATTATTGAATACCCTGATTAAATATGTATGTGTTCATAATTATAGGTGAACCTTATATATAAATGAATATAATAATTGACAATTGTGGTTGAATATTTATATTATAATGGTCCCTGGCTTATATCGCGTATATGTATATGTATACGTATATAGGAGACTTTGGCTGAATATGTGTTTTGTTTGTTTGAGACACTGACTAACAGCCTTATTAAATTACGATTCGGCCAATTGAAAAGTCTCTATAAAAGCACATAGCATATTTGTTTTTACAGACGTTTTTAGTTGGTTAACATCTATTCAAAAGCAAGGTCATCACTAACAAAAACTTCTGTGAAAAAAATATGCTTATATAGAGCCCTTTCCAATTGCAATTTAATAAGGCTTTAAATATTCATATACTGTATTACTATGATGATTCCCGGAGACCCTTTCTGAATAGTTATACATTAACTATTAATGTATAACTGATTACAGGAGACCCTGGCTGAGTAAGTGTGCATATATAGTATTAGAGGGGGCCTAAATATGTAAATATGTACATATTTATTTGATTGCACAAGATTATGGCTGAATATTTGTATACTTATTTCAATGTAGGGGACCCTAGCTGAATATGTATACAAATATATATGTATTATAATTTTAGTGGGTACTTAGTGAATGCTGATATACTATTAAAAGTGCCTGGTCTACTATGTTTAGATAATATGAGCAAAAGTGACTGAATATGATTACATTTAGATGTAGGGAACCCAGTGGCGGCTGGTGGAATGTTAAACTAGGATGATGGTAGACTTTAGAATGTTCTAAGCCTCGCAATGCTGTTTGCCACACAATGCAAGCCCCCCCCCCTACCCCAACTTGCAGGACTTGCGTTGAGCCCAGGGCCCAGCAGAGGCATCAAACTTTATCTTATTTAATTTAAAGCTGTATTACTTTTTTCCTGATTACTTATGCACTTAGTCAGACTTTTTTTCAAACAATTTGTGTTGTCATTGTACAGTGGCCTCTTTAACTGTCATAATTACTCAGTTAATACAGTGGCCTTTATATTTTGTGGTAATTCACAAAATATAAGGATCTGAAGGGATGTAAAAAGGTTGAACTTGATGGACCAAAAATCTTTCTTTCAACCTCAATTACTATGTTACAATATGTTCCAGCTCAGACATCAATAAGGCTCACTGCCCCTACGTTTCCTGTAAGTTATCCGGACAGGAGAGAAGAGAACAATCCCACACATCTTCATTATAGATCAATTATTTCTTATAAAAAAATATGTTTAAAACTTTATCTTTTAACGGCTTAGTGGAATATTTTGGGCTACCGTGGTAATTTAAGTGCAAAGCCATGTTCCATAACTGGTATTAACAACTCACGTTGCTAGTCGGAGAAATTGCTCTGTTACCTTCAGTTACAGTACAGGCTGTTTATGTGCCTAGAATTCTTAAGTGTCATTATCAGTACAACATTTGCCCAGCAACACCTAGAGTGTCTGGCCCTCAGTGCCTGTGATAGGAGGGAGATCTGATTTCCATGGTGAGAAGACGGTGGGAGGGAAGGGTCTCGAGTAGAGAAAAGTGAATAAATCAAAAGAAGCACACAACATTCAATTTTACCAGTGAGCAAGCCATGAGGATTATATATGTTACAGATGCACAACATTAAATATACAAATAACTGAGACTATTCTTGTGTGAAATATTTATTCATTGCACTTCCAAACTGTTCCTTGGTTAAATAAGAAATTGGAATTGTTGGAATAATTCTCCTTTTTTTATTTTTCTGCTGTGGGAGTTCAAACAGTTTACCTTTTTTTACTATTTTTTTTATTCCAAATGAGTATTATTGAAGATTCTCTCTTTCACGGAATAACATTTTTACAGGTTGTCCCCTGGTTACGACCCATACTTAAGAATGGGCTCCCAAGGCTTTTTGTATGAGTTTGTTTTTATGTTCTGTTTGTTTGAATTAAAAGAAAGAGCACAATAGTTTCTGGAACTTATTATTACATTACAAGGGCATTATTATTATTACAGTATTGCACTGTATTATTATTACCACATATGAACCATTGTTGTTGTGGTTGATATTCTTCTTCTTCTTATTATTTAATTCAGGGATCCGAGTTACATACAAATCCAGTTTAAAGTCGTTATCAGGAACGTATCTTGTCCTTAACCTGGGGACTGCCTTCATTTTAACAAATCAACCAACTAACCACCCTTTTTCCTTCATATTCACCTGCATGATGCCATCTTTCACATCTGTGAAATAGCACACTGCATTGTGGGACATATAAATAGGGGCAGGGATTCACCTACCATTGCCTCGAGCTGCAAGTTTAAAAAAATAAAACCCGGTCAGTATAAGGTATTATTTGTATAAGTTGATATTTGTATTGTGAAAGTTGACATTTGTATTGTGAAACCCCACCACTGACGTTGTGACCTTAGATTCCACACTGAAATATTCCAGATTACAGATGTGAAAGCTGGCAGCATGCAGGTGAACATTCAGGGAGAAAGGCGGTGGTTTCACAAGCTGACTAACTGCTAGTTTTTGTCTGTAAGTAAAGTATATATCACATATGATAATTTAAAAAAACTTAATGAAATACTTATGCAATATAAAACTATTTTACCTTTAAAGTTATATGGAGGTTTCCCTGTTTTTGACTTTTTATAATCTAGCACATGTTGCTTATATTGGAAACACACATTACATTGATTCATTCTATAGACATACACATTTATTTGAAAAAAAAAAAAAATGTTTCCACACTCCTAGAGCTGCCTACTCCCCTGAACCCCACAAGCAACCCTGTTATTTGGGACCCTAACACATGGGGTTTCCAAATATCAAAGACTATTACAATCTACATAGGATTTGTTTTAAGGACTGTGACATGTTTTTTTTTATTTGCAATGTAATGTTAGCCAAAATCATGAATTTTTCTTATTGGTAGCAGAAATGGTTTGACTATACAATATTATGATGTATTAGGTCTCTAAATGGAATTTCATCAAACCCCCTCCCTAGTCTTTAATGTAGAATCCAAACCAGGTAATTTCACTGATGTTACTCTACCCCCCTTGCTGAACTCCCATGTGTGATCAAAGCATAGTCATAAAGTTTGAAGTAATCTAACAGGATAACCCCAAGCCCCTGTGTATCTGGAAACCATGTAGGGGGGTTGATAGTCCTAGTAACAGGGTGGGGACATTACAGTGAGAAACCAGATCCTCATCTAGGGAAGGGGGTGATAAGGGGGAAACTAAAGACTCAATCTCTGTCTGATACAGTAATCAATGGTGTGTGCTTCTTGAATTGGTCATTATTTCTTCATAAGTTAGTAACCTTGAGACTGAGTTTGCAACCCTTGATAATCTGATTTTCCCTGACTGATGTTCTTGTATTAGCATGCGGGTGCTGAGAAAAACATCATTCAGGGCTTTTTCCGGTAAGCTAAAGCAGGAGGGTTAGGGGTGAACGTAGTCCCCTTGCCCATGGGTCTAGACACCTACATTGGCACATGGTACTAGCCAATGGAAACATTGCATTCATGCATGGTTTTTAACCCTATACTAATCTTCAAGCCAAAAGCAGAACAATACAGAAACCCAAAGCAGCAATGTCTGAGCTCTTTTCTTGCTTCCTTGTGTTGTATACCACACACCCCATGATGCTTTGCAGAAACTGACTTCCCAGAGATTGCGACAATGTTATAGCTGCCTGTGATTGTCCAAAATGAATTATGAGTTTTATGCTAACTTAGCTATGATTTTCCACTAACCAAAAAAATTGTGCTTTATGCAAACAATAAAGAGGTTTCCCGGGGTCATTGCGTAGAGCAGTTTACACAATGTTTTGTAGGAGGGCAAGTATTTTGTTAAATAGGCTTAACATATTTGACTTATGTAATACTATCCTTCAATTAAACAGAGTTATGGTTTCTAATAGAAAACACATTAAACTGACCTATTTCATTTTTCTTTTTCCATTTTCTTGTTCTTAATAAAATTCCCAGGATAATGTAACAGGCATTTTATGGTTTTGCAATAATAGAATAAAGTAGATAAAATGTAATTGTGTAACATAGTTTCTTTAGGGAAACAGCAGTAAAGTCACATTAAGTATAGGCAATAGGAAAACAAAAAACATTAACAAAAAATAGAAACAATAAAAAATATTCTGTTGCTCTTAACCTTACATATATTTGTAGAAACAGATTATGAGATAGCAGATTCAGATTGCAAGGTACGTGTAAGGCTATTTTGCAATAGCCGTAAATATAGATCTGTTTCTTAAAGTTACCTGTCAAGTGACTCGTACTCCATGCTCTGAATAACATCTGAGAAGGCAGTTGGGATGGCAGCTATGCTTATATTCCTATCATTGTTGAAGGTGATCTCCCCCTTGACATCCACTCAAATTTATGTTAAGAATGATTTAAAAAAAAGACCCATTTCATATTAATCACACACATATCCTAGGTTGTTTATTCTCTAGGATCCACTTAGAATGAGGCTGAAAATACTGTAGACAACATCAAAACATCTACAGCTGAACAGGGAAGAGAATGCATATGGACTGGGCTTCCTTGTAAGGCTACTTCAGGAAGATTTTCAGACATCTTGGAAGACTTTGATTTGCCTTTACTAAACTGATTCCTCTACTTTTTAGTTGACTTTCACTAGGTTTGCTGGTTGGTAGTGTCAGTTTGTGAGGTTTAATTAGAAATTAATGAAGTACTAATTTGTTTTTCACTTTTAGTAATGCACAAGTACATTTGGTGAAAGTATTTCAGTTGTGTGATCAACACGTCACTTTGGTTTGGTAATAATCTCAACAGAGATCGAAACATTGATCATGATGGTTCAATGAACTTCCAACAAGTTTATTTGCACTATTCCTTAAGTGTCTTTTGAAGACCTGAACAGCACCATGGCACTACCTAAACTTGGCAAGATTTCTATATACCAGGAGTGCATGATATCCACAGTATTGTTTTAATAATTATACAGTAGACTCTCAGTTAACCAGATTTTATCCACTTCTCTGCAATTCAATTTACCTGGAAGCAGACAGGCGTGAGTGGCTGAGCCAGTGCAGTGTTGGTGTTACATTCCCCTGTTCAGCAGCGCACCCTCCAGCCCAACATACCTGTGTGTAAGTGAGGAGTGAAAGCTGCTGCTGCTATAACAGCCCTCACTGACAAATATACTTAGCAGAGCATCCTATGTGCAGCTAACCTAGGCCTCTTTTAATAGTGACTCTCAAGCAACCAGAAACTACATTTATCCAACATCTACCAATCCCCATGGGTACCAGACAACTGAGAGTCTACTGTATTAATATATACACTTATATGTTATCTTATCTGTGATCTTATCAGTAGGGGCAAGATAAGAGATATCATTGATTGGTAAAACCAAATCTTGTATATAGGTAAGAGGCAATTAAGCCTACGATCATTCCACTCCATATATACAGTGCCTTGAAAAAGTATTCACCCCCCTTGACTTTTTACCTATTTTGTTACATTACAGCCTTATGTTCAATGTTTTGTTAATCTGAATTTTATGTGATGCATCAGAACACAATAGTCTAACTTAGTGAAGTGAAATTAGAAAAATATATGCATAAAACATTTTTTTAGAAATAGAAAATAGAAAATTGGCATGTGCGTATGTATTCACCCCCTTTGTTATGAAGCCAATAAAAAGCTCTGGTGCAACCAATTACCTTCAGAAGTCACATAATTAGTGAAATGATGTCCACCTGTGTGCAATCTAAGTGTCACATGATCTGTCATTACATATAGACACCTTTTTTTGAAAGGCCCCAGAGGCTGCAACACCTAAGCAAAAGGCACCACTAACCAAACACTGCCATGAAGACCAAGGAACTCTCCAAACAAGTAAGGGACAATGTTGTTGAGAAGTACAAGTCAGGGTTAGGTTATAAAAAAATATCCAAATCTTTGATGATCCCCAGGAGCACCATCAAATCTATCATAACCAAATGGAAAGAACATGGCACAACAGCAAAACTGCCAAGAGATGCCTGCCCACCAAAACTCATGGACCAAGCAAGGCGGGCATTAATCAGAGAGGCAGAACAGAGACCTAAGGTAAGCCTGGAGGAGCTGCAGAGTTCCACAGCAGAGACTGGAGTATCTGTACATAGGACAACAATAAGCCGTAAGCAGTAGCCAGAAGAAAGCCATTACTTTCAGCAAAAAACTAAATGGCAAGTTTTGAGTTTGCAAAAATGCATGTTGGAGAATCCCAAAATGTATGGAGGAAGATGCTGTGGTCTGATGAGACTAAAATTGAACTTTTCGGCCTTTAAAGAAAACACTATGTCTGGTGCAAACCCAACACAACACATCACCCATCGAACACCACAGTGAAACATGGTGGTGGCAGCATCATGCTGTCGGGATGTTTTTCAGCAGCCAGGACTGGGAAACGGGTCAGAGTTGAGGGAAAGATGGATGGTGCTAAATACAGGGATATTCTTGAGCAAAACCTGTACCACTCCGTGCGTGATTTGAGGCTAGGACGGAGGTTCACCTTCCAGCAGGACAATGACCCCAAACACACTGCTAAAGCAACACTTGAGTGGTTTAAGAAACATGTAAATGTGTTGGAATGGCCTAGCCAAAGCCCTCAATCTAATGGAAAATCTGTGGTCAGACTTAAAGATTGCTGTTCACAAGCGCAAACCATCCAACTTGAAGGAGCTGGAGCAGTTTTGCAAGGAGGAATGGGCAAAAATCCCAGTGGTAAGATGTGGCAAGCTCATAGAGACCTATCCAAAGCGACTTGGAGTTGTGATTGTCACAAAAGGTGGCTCTACAAAGTATTGACTTTAGGGGGGTGAATAGTTAAGCACATTGACTTTTTCTGTTATTTTGTCCTATTTGTTGTTTGCTTCACAATAAAAACAAAAAAATAAACATCTTCAAAGTTGTGGGCATGTTCTGTAAATTAAATGATGCAAATCCTCAAACAAATCATGTTAATTCCAGGTTGTGAGGCAACAAACCACGAAAAATGTCAAGGGGGGTGAATACTTTTGTAAGACACTGTTTATATATATATATATATATATATATATATATATATATATATATATATATATATATAAATACACAATAGACTCAGATTTCACTTATAAAGTACAGAATACATTTAAAGAAATCCATATCTAATAGTTTTTTTTGTGAACAGAAGTGAGAAGGTTAGTTATCTAGTTAGTATTAGAGACAGGACAGGATCTTACTACCTATGTTACCTGTAGGTTATTGAACTGTCTCTCTTGGTCTATGGTTGTTTGCATCAAACATGCACGGAGGCAGCACTCTATGGAGAGAAATAACCACAACGTCATTAAATGTATTGACTTTTGGTATTGATTTATATACTGTATTACAATACCTTCAAACGTTGGCAGGTCAAATAAATGAATAGCATGGCTAATTGACTGCACACAAGAGCTATTTGAAAATCTTATTTATAGATATAGTATATATCAAGGACATTTGGGAGCATAAATAGAATACAAAAGTCTTCTTCCACTATCAATGTATTAAGAAGTATTTTTTCCATAAATTACAAATAACCTGCAATGTTCACACCATGTTTTCATTAAGATTTATTTGTTCAAAGATCATTCAACCTTGGCTATACATTGTAGTCACTGTTTTTATCTACAGTACTTTTTCTCTGAGATATTCAGCATTGCTTGTCCAACTCTTTTATAATAACGTGAGTCCCAATATGATAATTAGTACCTCACAATTCTTGATAACTGCATGGTAACATTGGAGCATGTTGTCTTGCCATCACAGAAACATACAAGCAGACTATTATTTCAAAGCAGTTAATTAGTATTCAGAAACCTAGTGTTTTGTACAATAAAAGAGCACAAACAATCTCCAAAATTATTGACTTTAGAAACAAATGTGTGGAACAACATAAATGTGTAGTATAACATAATTTTCATGCTTTTGATGAATCTCTTTAATTCAGTTGGAATAATGGAGTATTAGGAGAAGTTTATTAAAACATTTTGCTTTAACTAACCACAGATAATATTTTAGTATGTAGGTCTCATATGGCTCATAAATCAATATTATGGACTATAAGCTGACAGCTGCAAGCCCCCAAGGACAGATAAACATGCTAATCAGTTAATTCTGCATCAGTTCAAAAAAATAAACATGCACTTTCAAATGCAACAAAGAAAATACATCTTTCCATGTTTCCTCAACAAATGGAAAGCTACAAAGACGGTTGTAGGTGTACAGCGCTACGGAATATGTTGGCGAAATATAAATAAAGATAATCACATACCGTATTGGTCCGAATATAAGCTGCACCTTTTTTCAGATTTTTGAGCTTGCGAGTTACGGGTGCGGCTTATATTCACAAACGCAAAATAACTGTCGATTTGCGCGATTGCGAGTTAAGGGTGCCGATTTTCAGCTTTAGACTGCGGTATTGAATAGCGATTTACGGTTTTATTGATTCTAACTTCCTGTAAAGCCTGTAACCTGCAAAAAAAGCTACAGTGCTGATTAGAAAGCCTGTTTCTTGCAATGGCTGATCACTTTGAGAGTCTTTTTCTCTCCAATTTTACGGGTGCGGCTTATATTTGAGTACTATCTTTTTTCTATTTTTTCCCCTTGAAATTTACGGGTGCGGCTTATATGCGGGTGCGGCTTATATTCGGACCAATACGTATATAGTTTTCAGCAGCGTGGTCTTGCCAAAAAACTTTGGTAATGCAATGTTAAAACTGCGGAAGCGAGGGCCATGGTTGCGGCCAGGCAATGAGCCCCAAAGGCACTCATCCCTACAACCCTGCACGACTTACACATCATCCCTACGACCCGCGGGACTACAGATGAACAGAAAGCTCAATTATACAATTCACACTTTGGAAAGGAAAGCGGGACTTAGAGAAAAAAAAATCTGAGGTCAAAAATACAAAAAACATCACTCACAGCACGGGGGGACAGCCAGGGACTAAGGTTGCGTGCAAATTTAAGTCGAATTTGCAGAGTTTCGGCACCCGAAAATCGTCTAAGCTAGAAAAAAAACTGCGGCCCAAACAAACGAAAACGAGGCTACACGACCCATACCCACGCAAAACACAGCCAGGCACATAACACTTTTACCCAGGAACATACTAAATACAAAATACACTATTACAAAGTATGGTAACACATACACAATCGCCGCCATTTTACAACACTAACTTACAACTGATAAGATTACCATTCTAAAATGCTGCTTTACACAACTAAACAAACGGTTTAGCCTTGCGCACACAGCCTATTTACACTGCACACTTGCCACATTGCTGACACTTTCACCTCAGCTCAGCAACAGTCCATATGTACATTGTATGCTGCAGGAAAATCAAAAGGAATTGTTAACTCTTCAGGGTATTGATTGCTGGATATATTTATTACAAATAGGTAAAGTATATTAATTTATGATTTCATTAATTAATTAATTATTATAAAAAAAAAAAAAAATATATATATATATATATATATATATATATATATATATATATAAAAATAGCAGAGGAGAGGCACGCAATGAGAACCAAAAGCCTTACATTGTGTCACAAACAGCATTCCCAGCCTTACAATTTTATTGCCGTAATTTTTTGACGGGCAATTCGCTAGTAATAATGATAATATTAATATGTTGTGCTGGGAGAGTGGTGCATGTGGTTAGGATGACTATTTAATAAAGACATCCCGTGCTAATAAAGCCTGGTCTTCAAAAATGTTTTTAATAAGAGCAACTCGTGCACAAAAAAAAAGCTGCAAGCTACCAAGACATATATACCTTCAACAAGAACAACAGTTTGCAAGCTCCAAACAAAACAAATAATTTTATTCTGGATTTTCTACAGTATACATTCAATTTTCACACCCACAAATTGACTGTACTGAAAGAAATGCAAAATATCTACACTGGCACCATATTCTTCCTTGCACTGCCCCCACATGTAAATTCTACTCGCTCAACTCCAATGACTTCCTGTATTATCAGCCTTATTAAATTGTGATTCGGCCAATTGAATAGGGCTCTATATAAGCACAGAGCATATCTTTTACAGAAGTTTTTAGTTAGTAAACTTCTATCCAAAAGCAAGGTCTTCACTAACTAAAAACTTCTGTAAAAAAAATATGCTATGTGCTGATATAGAGTCCTTTTCAATTGGCCAAATCGCTATTTAATAAAGCTGTATATCTCTTCATTTTTCCCCCCACAAATCTACTGATTCTTTGGTTGTGTCTTGCCTTGATAATCTCATTCTATATACAGTGATGTTCCCTTTAGTCCAGATTCCTCTTAACCCGCACTGTTTGATGCCCATCTACCCTACCAAATCCAACTAGACTCCTCTTCCTTTCTTGCTTCACCAGTGGTTGCCCGTTATGCCCTGGCCCAGTCTTATTACACTAGTCTAGCAACAAACCAACTATCACTTAACACTGTGGTGGTGTACTCTCATGAATGCTAAGCAGTTTGTAAAATATGGGAGTAGCTCTAGCCTAAAAACAAGTATTAGTGTACATTTTCTCAGATTTTTTTTTAGATTGACATTTTTTTTTACATAGTACATCTACTATAATAAAAAAAAACCTGAAAGCTGGACCATTACAGTGTAAATTTAAACCAAGTGTTCCATGACTGAAAATATTATTTGTAACTCACTAATTCTATTCAATCACAGTTTAGTGTCATACCTCCCAATATTTAAATTGGCCATAGAGAGACACATGTTCGTGAAAAAGATATGCTCTATAAGGTAGTGTATGAGGCGTACACTAAGTTAAAGATATACACACACTTATTATGTGCACAATGCTTCGTATCAAATATAATAGGTGTCAAACTGCAAGAGGTCGTCACGCTTTGCGAGGTGCGTACGACTTAGCGATGAGCGCCACAGGTGCTCATCGCCGGCGAGCCTTGCATAGTGAGGCGAGCCGTTAAACTCGGAGCACTTAGGCAATGAGCGCCGAAGGCTTTACCTCGCGCACGCAGCCTATTTAGAATGCACAGTTCAAACATTCATTACACTTTATAAGCAGGGCACCAACACTCAAAATGTATATTCTATGCAGATGCAAAATACAAACAGATAGTTAGCTCTTCAGCATATTGCTCGCTGCATAAAGAATTTAAGTATATTAATTTATTGAATAAATCATTAATTATTACTTAACTACATATACATAGAGATATATATCTCTCTCAGAGCACCAAAAGTATACGACAAGAGAGGCTCGCAATGAGCGCCAAAGGCGCTCATTGTGAGGCATGCGATGAGTGACGAAGGCGCTCAGCGCAAGCCTCACAATGAGCACCGAAGGTCCTCACAGTAGAAAACGGTTTTAATTATGTCTCAAACAGCACTCCCATGGCTTCAAATTTTATTTACCGTCATTTTTTTGACGGGCAAGTCGCTAGTTTAAATATATTCTGTAGAACTGAAATTTTAATATCCTATCTTTTTCAACTGACTTGAAGAAAGTGGGACATGGTCTGAAAAAGTGGGACATGGTCAGGGCTGGGATAGAAACATGTTATTGCACTTAATTGTGGGACTTTCCATCAAATGAGCAACATTTGAAAGGCTATGAGGAACATAGGGATTTCTACTCAAAAGTATATTTAATTAAAAACTGTTCATCATTGCATAGATACCATTTTAGAGTCTTCTTTCTAATTTTTGTATAATAAACCAGCAGACACATCGTCTTTACTTCTTCTCTAAGAAGACACAGTTTTATTATCTAGCGGCTTTACACTATTCATGACAGTATCGTACTTGTAAGCTTTCTGCACAAACAAGTGTTACAATAGATGACATCTGTGGATTGACGTAATAACATCCAGGTACTGCATCTTGTTTTTGAAATTGTTCCCATCAAACAGAGACAGCAGTCATCTATGTAGGTCACAGTTAAACAGGACCAGACAGTCACATCATTGCTAGAAAGGATGCTCTGTGGTAAACAATAAGGTAATTACAGGTAATTGTCATTGTGAATAATTCTATAACAAGCAGTAATAACATTTCTTTTATTTTTCCTATGTGTATTAATTGGATTAAACAAATAAGTAAATAAAAACCTTATAAATAAAGCAGATCTATTGTGTGTATGACAACGACACATTATCTCTGATGACATGCTAAGGCTCCTCATCCCTTGTTCTCCCTCTGACCTTGAATACTCTTTATGCCACAATCATATATACCCCCCTAGCTTCCTGCACATATATATAGGAGGGCAACAAAACTAATAAGGGGAATGGAGGGGCTAAGTTATGAAGAAAGACTAACCAAATTAAACTTATTTTCTCTAGAAAAAAGGCGTCTAAGAGGAGATATGATTACTTTATATAAATATATCCAGTATAAAGATTTGTCAAGGGAGCTTTTTGTGCCAAGAGGTTTTCAACTGACAAGAGGACTTCCCTTGAGGTTAGAAGTAAAAAGATTCCACCTTAAAGAAAGAAAAGGGTTCTTCACAGTAAGGGTGGTTAATCTGTGGAATTCTCTACCAGAGGAGGTGGTGACAGCGGATTCGATAGATAACTTTAAAAAGGGACTGGATTTATTTCTAATTAAAAAGGGAATTCAGGGTTACCATGGATAATTAGAGAGGCAGTATTGATCCAGGGAGAAGTCCGGTCGCCGGTGTCTGGGATCAGGAGGGAATTGATTTTTTATTTTATTTATTTTTTTAAATACAACTAATTAATTAATAGTTAATCCGCATATTGCAGATCAGAGGAGATCTTAAAAGGTTGAACTTGATGGACTGAAAATCTTTTTTCAACCTTAAATACTATGGGCCTCATTCAATTGCGATGTGGCCAATTGAATAGGGCCCTAAAGAAGCACATAGCATATTTTTATTAAAGAAGTTTTTAGTTAGTGAAAACCTTTCTTTTGGATAGATGCTTGCTAACTAAAAACTTCTTTAAAAAATATATGTTATGTGCTTATTTAGGGCCCTATGCAATTGGCCAAATTGCAATTGAATGAGGGCCTATGTAACTATGTAATATATACTGAGATAATGTGTAGTTGTCTCAAGCAAGTTATGACGATATTAAAAACTTGCCACGGATGCACTTGTAAGTTCTTACACATTTCTATACATCATGTGTTTTCTTTAAGCAAGTTGTGTCAGGAATCGCATGGAACCCTAGAAGGTGCCGACATATTGGAGCCAATCCATGGTATGTTTAGTGACTGCCCTACAGTGCCAGACTAGCTGCTTTGTGTTAAAAAAGGAAGCAGTAAGAATGAATGTGATTTAAGGAAAGGGCAGGAGTATTGTTAGCTAATCAACTTCTTAAAAAAATAAAACAAATGAACAGTTCTTTGTCTTGCTATGGAGAACTAAATGATATGAAGGAGAATAGTTGAGTGTCTGACCATATTTGACCACAAAGCCTAGTAATTATAGATAACATGTATGACTTTCTTTGTTGTTATCCTACATACACCTTAGGTAGACACTTGCACGCTCTCGGTCAAAGTAGGTTTAGGCAATGAGAGCACCTGGAGAACACAGAACAAGGTGCTGGGGGTAGAAAGAGTGGGGGTGAAGTAGGGGGAGAGCATTTGAAAGAATGCCTTGAGAGATGGTAGTTGGACTATGCAATGGATGAAGAGAAAGAGTGCACACAGGGAGAAGGGGAACAAATGCCCAGAAGGAGAAGATTTCACCAGTGGAGAGAAGGCTTGGTCAGGGTAGGAGTTGAAACGAGAGAAGATAAACAGATCACTAGGTCTAGTAAAATAGGGCATCGTCAAATCCTATGGGTGGCAGGACTATCAATATTTAGCTACTCCATTTAATGGACCCTTATTAACAGATGGATCTTAAGTTCTTTCTTGAAAGATGGTTTCTATATTTGGGTTTTATTTTTTAACCTCCAGTAGGAGCACACAAGAGTGCCAAACTTTTCTGATGAGTCACAACATAGGAGTAGATGAGAAATCCAGGAAGGATACTGAATGTATATATGGATAGTTATATATGCAGACAAGTAAATGGTCTTAAAATACCAAAAGATCTAGTGCTTAACCCTGTATGATACAATCAATAAAAGAAAAGAACTTTATATACAAATACAAAAAAAAACTGAATAAAATGAAGCAAACTATAGGCTATAGATTAGGTGCCATGGAAGTATACCAGAAGGGAAATACAATTTCCAAAGGAAACGGGCAGTTGTAAAAACAACATCATTCGGGGAGACCTCCTATCTGAAGGGCTGTGACAATTACAGAAACTACCGGCTAAGGCAAATAGATGGCACTTAATCTATAGTTTATAATCTGCAGTGTTTTTTTCTGTTTTTTATATTTGTAAATAAAGTTATTTTCTTTTATTGATAGTTATATATGTATACAAAGCCATCCAAAGACAAATCAAATTGCACAAGTTATGTTGTCTGTTTCAGAAGTATATGTAATTGTGAATTTGCAAAGAGGAAGAATTTGCACTACAGGTGGTCTGGTGGTCATGTTAGGGCCAGCTAGCTTTTGTTAGTTGCATTCCCCAGTAGATGGTGCTGTAATGTTCTAACTAACTACCGTATTTATCGGCATATAACACGCACCGGCGTATAACACGCACCTCATTTTATGAAGAAAATTTCAGGGAAAAAAATAAAAAATTCAAATAAAGAACTTTGAAGCAAAATCCTTAACCTCAACCTCCCTCCTCATCCTCCCTCCTCAAACCCCCCATCTTCAACCCCCATCCTCATCCTCCTTCCTCAACCCGCCTCCTAAACCTCAACCCCCCTCCTCATCCTCAACCCCCCTCCTCATCCTCAACTCCCCTCCTCATCTTCAACCACCCTCCTCATCCTCAACCCCCTCCTCAACCCCCTCCTCAACCTCCCTCCTCAAACCCCCTCCTCAACCTCCCCATCCTCAAACCCCCTCAACCCCCCATCCTCAACCTCCCTCCTCATCCTCCCTCCTCAAACCCCCCATCTTCAACCCCCTCCTCCACCCCCATCCTCATCCTCCTTCCTCAACCCGCCTCCTAAACTTCAACCCCCCTCCTCAACCCCCCTCCTCATCCTCAACCCCCTCCTCATCCTCAACCCCCCTCCTCATCCTCAACCTCCCTCCTCATCCTCAACCCCCTCCTCAACCTCCCTCCTCAAACCCCCTCCTCAACCCCCCATCCTCAAACCCCCTCCTCAACCCCCCATCCTCAAACCCCCTCAACCCCCGATCCTCATCCTCCTTCCTCAACCCCCTCCTCAACCTCAACCCACCTCATCATTCTAAACCCCTCCCCACCTACCCCCTTAACTCCCCTCCTCACCTCCCCCTCACTTACCTACTTCTGTTCTATGAGCGCCGGGTCAAGGAGCGGAGCGGAGGCTGGAACAGAAGCAGGTAAGTGAGGGGGAGTTATTTAGGGGGATTTAGGTTGAGGATGGGGGTTTAGGTTGAGGGGGGGGTGGTTTAGGTTTAGGAGGGGGGGGTTAGAATGAATATCGGCGTATAACACGCACCTATAATTTGCTCCCTATTCTCAGGGAGAAAAAGTGCTTGTTATACGCCGATAAATACGGTAACTAAGAACATGGCATAGACATTTAGTGGGATTGTCATGTCACTGGGAATAGAAGGGGGATAGTGTCCAATGTCCTTTTACATAGCAGAAGGAACAAGAACCAGAGAGGCTGACCACCTTAAAGCGTGGAAAAGAAAAACCTGCTGGATGGGTGTGTAGGTGCCCCAGAAGAGTAATGTCCAAGGATCCTTGTATCAAACTTAAATCCAGAAGAAGCTGCATACTGGTCTAACTCACAATCCCAGTTCTTCTTTAAAAGTCTATTGTCTACTAATTATAGGGTTAGTGCTGATACATCAAATCAATCTTACAGTATTTAAAGGAGCACTATAGAAATAGGCATTGTTTGTGAAGCACGTAACAAACCTACATTAGCAGTTGTGTAAGTCATGGACATAAAACACGTTTGAAGACTGTTTATGAGTAAAGGAATCCATTTTGTGTTTGATATATATCTACCTGAGAGCTACAGTTGTGCTCAAAAGTCTGCATACCCTGGCAGAAATTGTGAAATTGTGGCATTTATTTTGAAAATATGACTGATCAAAGAAAAACTGTTTTTTTTTGTTGAAGAATAGTGATCATATGAAGCCATTCATTATCACAAAGTTGTTTGGCTCCTTTTTAAATCATAATAATAAAAGAAATCATCCAAATGGCCCTGATCAAAAGTTTACATACCCTTAAATGTTTGGCCTTGTTACAGATACACAAGGTGACACACACAGGTTAAAATGGCAATTAAATTAATTTGCCACACCTGTGGCTTTTTAAATTGCAATTAGTGTCTGTGTATAAATAGTCAATGAGTTTGTTAGCTCTCTTGGATGCACTGCGCAGGCTAGATACTGAGCCATGTGGAGCAGAAAAGAACTGTCAAAAGACCTAAGTAACAAGGTAATAGAACTTCATAAAGACGGCAAAGTATATAAAAAGATACAAAGCCTTGAAAATGAGAGTCAGTACTGTTCAATCACTTATTAAAAAGTGGAAAATTTGGGGATCTCTTGAGAGTGCCTATTGCAATCTACATCCTGGCCTCTCTGCTCTGGGACAACACGGGTTTGCTACACACCTGAGTGCCTATTGCAATCTACATCCTGGCCTCTCTGCTCTGGAATAACACTGAGTTTGCTACACACCTGAGCGCCTATTTCAATCTACATCCTGGCCTCTCTGCTCTGGGACAACAATGAGTTTGCTACACACCTGAGGTATGAACAGGAAAATGTAGTCTCACCCATCTCAGGACCCAGTGTCATTATTAATATGTTACTGTTACTATTTTTTGGGACATAGAAAATATGTCTTGCTATATTGCCATCCCTTACAGTTTGTTGTAACATCTTCCTACCCCCTGTTGTGTCTAGATTTCCTTGTCCAATCCTACCCCCATTTTATGACCTGCAATACTTTAAAAACTCCTCCTTTCACCGTGTATTCATCTCTCCTTACTCTCCCTTCCGCCATGTCTCTCTCATACCATTTCTCATTTCTGTTTTAGTGCCTATTGCAATGTACATCATTGCCTCTCTGCTCTGGGACAACACTGAGAGCACTTCCCTTTCTCCATGCCCCTCACCCACCCACCCCTGTTCAGATTAAATTTATAGAACCGGGAAATCACCTGACCTCCCTACTTTCAGATTATATTATCTCCTTGTTTTCTCTTCCACAGGTCTCTGTCTCTCCCACCCCCTTTAGATTGTAAGTATCGGGTTCCATGTCTTGTAGGGTGCTTTGGAAAAAAGCACTTTCTACAAATATATT
This sequence comes from Discoglossus pictus, assembly GCA_027410445.1. Classification (NCBI taxonomy): domain Eukaryota; kingdom Metazoa; phylum Chordata; class Amphibia; order Anura; family Alytidae; genus Discoglossus; species Discoglossus pictus. The sequence goes on from CM050164.1 coordinate 431,588,474, forward strand.
AAAGCTCAAAATAGGGCCCTCCATTTTCAAAATTTGTTGTTATTGTATTTTCCCTTGTACAGCAGTATGTAATAAGTTGGCGCGATACAAATAAAAGTTAATAATAATATTAATACCAAGCCAAGGTCAGGTAGACCAAGAAAGATTTCAGCCACAACTGCCAGAAGAATTGTTCGGAATACAAAGAAAAACCCATAGGTAATCATTTTCCAAATGCTCTGGTTGTTTCAAGGAGCAGAATACGACGATACTTGAACAAAAATTAGCTGCGTGGTCAAGTTGCCAGAAACAAGCCTTTACTGTGCCAATTCCACACAAAAGCACCTTGACACGCCTCGCAGCTTTTAGCACACTGTAATTTGGAGTGACACAACCAAAATAGAGCTTCATGGTCACAACCATAAGCTCTATGTTTGGAGAGGGGTCAACAAGGCATATAGTGAAAAGAACACCATCCCCACTTTAAAGCATGGTTGTGGCTCACTGATGTTTTAGGGGTGTGTGAGCTCTAAAGGCACGGGGGAATCTTGTGAAAATTGATGGCAAGATGAACGCAGCATATTATCAGAAAATACTGGCAGACAATTTGCATTCTTCTGCATGAAGGCTGTACATGGGACGCTCTTGGACTTTCCAACATGGCAATGACCCTAAGCACAAGGCCAAGTTGAGCCTCCAGTGGTTACAGCAGAAAAAGGTGAAGGCTGTGGAGTGGCCATCACAGTCTCATGACCTTAATATCATCAAAATGTGGGGTTCATGCAAGATGACCAAAGACTTTGCTTGACTTGGAGGCATTTTGCCAAGACGAATGGGCAGCTATACCACCTGCAAGAATTAGGGGCCTCAAAGACAACGATTACAAAAGACTGCACACTGCCATTGATGCTAAAGGGGGCAATACACAGTATTAAGAACTAAGGGTATGCAAACTGTTGAACAGGGTCATTCCATTTCTTTTTTTGTTGCCATGTTTTGTTTTATGATTGTGCCATTCTGTTATAACCTACAGTTGAATATGAATCCCATAAGAAATAAAAGAAATGTGTTTTGCCTACTCACATGTTTTCTTTAAAAATGGTACATATATTACCAATTCGCCAAGGGTAAGCAAACTTTTGAGCACAACTGCATATGTTATATATTATATTTTGATGATTTAAAAATTGATTCTCCCAAAATAATTGTTTTAAATGTCAATTGTGTTCTGCTTCATACAAGCATGTCGTGATTTACCTCTGGCGCTTAGGAAGAGTTTCATTATCTGTCTCTCTTCGCACACTCTCACCTCTCAAATCTGTAAGGAAATTCTCCATGGCAACAGAGAGTTCATGTCCTCTTCTTCAGATACATGGCTGCTATCTTTATATGGACAGCTTTTAGAGCCCTGATACAGAGAGGATTGTACGGCATGCATATCAACATCACCTTGAATATCTATAAGAACAAGCACATTAGCATTACAAGAGCCTTTCCTGCTTAAAAATAGCTTAATCAATAGGCCCGGACATATAATTATCAATATTGTTTGTATACGGAAATATATAATTCAATTCTTGTGCTCAATTGAGTTGTGTTATACCAATGGTATATTAGGAATTTTCACAATGTATCGGCTGAATTTCTTTTGTTTACCTGCATCACTACATGTTAATTACCAATACAAGTAAGCTTGGGATATTGCACTGTATAAAATGAATTTGTCACCATCAATAATGCAAGAGTATTCGGTATACAGACATGGTTTTAATGAAATCTAAGGTGGTCTGTCTGTGGGCCTCATTCAATTGCAATTTGGCCAATTGAATAAGGTTCTATATAAGCACAGAGCATATTTTTTTACAGACATTTTTAGTTAGTGAAGACCTTACTTTTGGATAGAAGTTCACTAACTAAAAACTTCTGTAAAATAAATATGCTTTGTGTTTATATAGAGCCTTATTCAATTGGCCAAATTTCAATTGAATGAGGCCCTGTGTAATTAGTACACAGATACAAATTGTGCTTTAAAAAGGGATTCCCTTAATTGCACCACTCATGAAAAGGGAGTCTGATCACCCAATGAGAGGACATTAGATAATAAGAGGCCTAGGAGAGCTGAAATATTTATGGCGTTAATGTCCCCAATCATGTATTATATGAAAAAAAGAAAAAAATGACAATCTCTGTGTTGTGAACTCTTTTAATTGAATTATATGGGGGATATTTCCAGTGGTTTAAGGCATAGGGAAGTTCCCTATATGTAATATTAAAATAAATAACATAAGTGCTTGTTTGCATGTCTACATCATTTTATTAATAAATGCTTAAACCTTCCAAAAAGTCCCTGCAAAGGTCTGCCCCTTGTAGTTTATACAGTGACTCGTAGTAGTAGTACTAGATGTTTTAACCAATCACAGATTTTTTCTCAGCAGCTGTTGGGAAAGTCTATAGGTGGCGAGAACATCTAGTACTAATAGGGGGTTGATTGTATGAAAAGGTGAATTAATGTAGGTGATATGATGGGGGTTATTATGTACTAGCGAATTGCCTGTCAAAAAATGACGGTGATAAAATTATAAGGTAGGTAATGCAGTTTGCCAGACATTGTAAGGCTTTTGGTCCTCTGAGAACCTTCAGCGCTCATTACGAGCCTCTCCACTCATGTACTTTTGGTCGTCTGAGCACCTTCGGCGCCCATTGCAAGCCTCTCCCCTTGTGTACTTTTGCTCCTCTGAGCACCCTCGGCACTCATTGTGACCCCTCACTGAGCGCTTTTGGTGCTCATCGACTGTCTCGCAATGTCATTGCGAGCCGCTCCCCTGCTCTTTTTATATATATATATATATATATATATATATATATATATATGTTAATAATTAATTAATTAATTAAATAATAAATTAATATACTTTACCTATTTGTAATTAATATATGCAGCAATCAATATCCTGAAGAGCTGACAATCTGTTTAGATTTTCCTGCATATACAATGTACATTTGTACTGTTGCTGAGCTGAGGTGTAAGTGTCAGCAATGTGGCAAGTGTGCGGTGTAAATAGGCTGCCTGAGCGACGGGCAAACTGTTTGTTTAGGTGTGTAACGCGCCATTTTAGAATGGTAATGGTATTAGTTGCAAGTTAGTGTTGTAAAATGGCGTTGATTGTCTATGTGTTATGCGGGTCTGGAGCATTTTCCGTACTTCCTAATAGTGTATTTTGTACCTCGTACGTTCCTGGGTAAAAGTCGTATGTGCCTGGCGGTGTTTTGTGTGGTTAGGGGTCGTGTAGCCTCGTTTTTTGTCGCTTAGGTGATTTTCAAGTGTCGAAACTCGGCAAATTGTGTTTAAATTCTCGTGCAACCTCACTCCCAGACGTCCTGGATGTCCCCCCGTGCTGTGTGTGATGTTTTTTTTAAATTGTGTTTTTGTATGTGCGTGGTTCGGCCGTTAAGGTCGTTTTTTTTTTTAAGTGCCGCGGTCCTTTTTGCGAAGTGTTACGGGCTGTAATTTTTCCACTCGATTTTTTCAAACTGCTACGGGTCTCGCATTTTGAATTGTGTAATTGAGATTTCTGTTGATGTGTAGTCCTGCAGGTCGTAGGGATGAGCGCCTATGGCGCTCATCTCTACCAGCTCAATGACCGCCTTCGGCGGTAACTGCCTAAGTCGTGCGGGGTCGTAGGGATGAGCGCCTACGGTGCTCATTACCAGCAGCTCAAGGAGCGCCTTTGACACTCCTTGCCAGCAACTGCAATTCTCCCTTCGCAAGGGCCGCAGTTGTGGCAGGCTCGCCCAGCGAGCCCGCAATCGTTAGCAACAACCCGTATATATATGTGATATTATGGGGTGTAGGGACTGTTGGAATGTAATATGGCTTATTTGATAAGATTGTGACATAATTTGGTGATTTGATGAAATAAGACGAGGGGTGTCATGAGCAAGTTGTAAAGAGGTTAAAGCATTACATTCTCATCAACTGTTATCTGTGAGGAGGAGATATTAGGGTGGTATCATGATGTATATGGATCTCTAAACAGAACCTTAGTATGATTTATAGCTGCCCAATAAGTCAAGCTAGAAAGGTGTCGGTGAGAAAAAAAGTAATGGCAGAAAAAACAAAGGACTGCTATACCCCCATTTTTTTTAAAAATCTTACACAAAAGGACAGTACTTCCCTCCTTAAAACAATAAATGAGTCTCCAATTGGTTCTATGAGTCTCCAACCGGTTCTATTAGCCAGTGTTTCCCAACTCCAGTCCTCAGGTTCCACCAAGAGGTCACATTTTAGGCTTAACCCTGCTTGGGCACAGGTGAGATAATCAGAAGTTCAATGATTCTGATTGTCTAAGTCCATGTCATGCATAAGGAAAAATGTTTGCGTTTTTCCAATTATTTTTTATTGGACAAATAACAACATTTTAAAGGATGTTTTAAGGCAAACTAAAACAAAATGTGAATCTTAACCAAATTCTCATATAAAGAAAACTACATGACACCTTTCTCCAAAGTAATACTTGAGCACATTAAAGGACCACAGCACGAAGAAAAATACTTTTGGAAACTTTACGTCTGACTAAGAGCATAATTAATCAGGAAAGAAAAAAGTTGTACAATACTGAATAATATCCCTCCTTGTACCAGTTGCAAATCTGGAGGAGGACTTTGATTTGGAAATAACAAAACATGAAGGATGAAAAATGTAAATTAAGCATTTTAAGCACATATTATTTCAACACTGGCAACAGAACTACTGTAGCTAATACTATAATGTCGGTAATATTGAAACAAATGAATTCACTTAAAAAAAAAAAAATTATGATGCTTATATATGTGAAGTATATTTTGTTGTTGATATTGGTCTGCTTTGGAGTTATTCCTTATGACTTGAGTCCTATTTGGATACTGATTTAAGTATATGGAGATTAGAATGTGCAAAAAAGCACTACAAAGCCATAAATCTGAAATAATGCCTATCAACATGACGCACAGCGGCTCCCTGGGATTACACCGCTCTCCTGACTTAGGAAGGATCAGTACTGTCAGACCATAGACATCAGCATCCGCAGTATTGGTCCATAATAGAATATACAATAATGTACAAGAAGAATGTGCATTATTTATATTGTTCATGCGGACATATGTTAAAGGACCACTGAAGCTTAGCAAAAAAATTATTTTTTCTGAAACAACATTAACAATTGTGTAAGCCGTGAACATAAAGGTGAAGGCTGTGGTGTTGCAGGTTGCCATGGTAACAGTGACAGTTGTAAAGGGAACTTTTGCTGTTTGGAGATCAAGTGTGCCCTCTCTCACTCCTTACATCAATATTTCTGTCAAACCACTGAATTCATATCCTGTCCTAGTCCAGTCCTAGAAGGCCACAGTAACTCCTATGTTGTACCCTCTGTTCTGCCAAGGGATAAAAGAGTAGCCAAATATTGATGTCCTCAAACACCCACCAGAACTTACTTTTACCGGAAAAACCAGAAGAGCAAAATAACATGAAAGTTACACAACTATAGCTTTATAGTGTTGTTTGAGCTCAGGAATGGGAATCCCTAGTACCAATACACAAACACCCATAGAGGAAAGGACCTAACAGGCTGAATCAATTGATTGGCTGGTCGAGTCGGTCCCTCTTCTTGACAACAACAAAATTCTTTATTTATTTATTTTAAACTTTCTAAAATCCTTTTGCCCATTATCAAGTCAGCTTCATAACAGAATATCAAAGAAATTACACCTCTGCGTTCCTTAAGTCTGACTTAACAAATCAAGTAGTAATAGAATAAAGGTCCTGATATGTTTCTGGTGTTAATCTAATTTATATGCCCTACCCTGAGTACTAAAATAGTTAGGCTGGCTCCTAAGTTTTTAAAACCCCATGTTAAGCTTCTGAAATATATGTATCTATACATATACAGATTTATTTTACTTAAACTTTTCACACCCCTAGAGCTGCTTACATAGGCACATATTACCTACCAATAGAAACACTGCATTAAACTATGGATTTTAACTCTTAACTAACCTTCAAGCCACTAGCAGCTCAATGCAAAGATCTATAGATCAGGGACTACACATCCCATGATTCCTTCCTGCACAAACTGCCATCACTGATTGTTACATTGTATTAAAATGTATAGCTGCCTGCGATTGGCCAAAACTAATTATTGATTTAATGCTTATTTTAGCAAATATTTTCAGGGGAATTAACTCACAAAAGCTACTGGTTGCAAACTCGAGAGATTTAGCAAACATCAGGGTGATTTTGTCAATGTTTATTTGGGATTTTTTCATGAAACAAGTGTTTGCATACACTACTGATTCTCCTCTATCAGATGCATTCATACATTAAGAAAACTTAGATAAACCTTTAAGTTCAAAGATAGGGCCCTCCATTCATTTTCAGTGTCCTTTTGCCTGGTGCTTAACCCCTGTAAAGCACTACAGAATATGTTGGCATGTTACAAATAAAGGATAATAATAAAATGTCTCCCTGATTTCTGTGGGTCTTCAATTTAGCATTGTGTAACATTTGTGGGTGTCTTTTCATGCAAACTTTTAAATACTTAAATAATAAGATTGTACGGGAATGCAACCCAAATTTAATGTTTCAAATAACTTATGGAGAAGCACCAAGAACAGTGCCGTCCATACGTCGAAAAGACTCTATATTTACATATATGGCACTATTAATACATAACTTAAAAATTAAAGTTTAAAAAAAGATGCTGATAGGCAATTAGATAATTAAAAAAAACTGGCATTAGACATATCTAGATGAGAGATCTGAATGCCAATAAATCCGATCCATATATTGAGGCGATAACAAATGTAATATACTGTATCAATTGTATTAATAAATAAAAACAACCAAAACAGTGGGCCTACAATGAAGGATATCAAAACTTATTAGATTCATAACTTTGCTGTTATGAATCTAATAGATCCCTTTGCTGTGATTGGCTTAATTGTTTAGGATATGTATCAAATATTTTAGGGGAAAAATGCTATAATGTCACTCTGATTCCACATCACATCTTATAGGATGCAGATTTCAGTAAAGATGGTATAAATATATTGGGCCTCATTCAATTGTGATTTGGCCAATTGAATAGGGCTCTAAATAAGCACATAACATATTTATTTTTTTACAGACGTTTTTAGTTAGTGAAGACCTTGCTTTTGGATAGATGTTCACTAACTAAAAACTTCTTTAAAAAAAATATGCTCTGTGCTTATTTAGAGCCCTATTCAATTGGCCAAACTGCAATTGAATGAGGCCCATTGTGAGCAACTACCACTAGCTGTTTTTTGTAGTACCTCTTTAAATGAAGCAAGGATTTTCTTTTCCAGATGTGCTCCAAAACTGCCGATATACATACATTAGCCATTAATAATGAGGAGTATCCGTTTTGTAAGGTGGTTGAAACTTACCTAATTTTTTTTACTGTTCTTATAAGAAGAAAAAAATCACCAGTTTTAGTGTTTATTTTATTAACTCAACTCACGTATTCAGTACAAGATGCATACATAGCTTTGTATGGTTAAAAACACCGTAAATTACTCACCTCATGAAGTGCTTCATTGTTGATTCCTCAGTTATCCAAGTGTAGGATCTTCAATAAGTCTGTCAGTTATTAACTTGTGCCAACAAAAGCTGAAAGACAAGCAGCAGGAAAGAGAGGTTAAGAAGCTAACCAGTCCTTTTTTGATTAAATTCAGAAAACATTAATTACTTTCTGTAATACATAGAAGTGTATATTTCAATGTCATTCTTCTCCTTTGCACACTTTCTTCAAAATATTTAACTTGGACCATGGATAAAAACAGTACATTCTCCTTCATCCAGGACACTACATTTAGTTGATACTCCAGTTGAATCTTATTCTTTTGTGCCATCCATGTAACCAATATGAAAACATTTATGATGCCATATAGCTACTAAGGCAATTTTTACAACTATTCTGACAACAAGATGGAAAGAGAGAGATAAGAGGGAAAAAGGTAGAAAGGGAAATGGGGAGGAGGGAAATGCAGGACACACAAAAAAGGAGGGAGACATATCTACGCTTCAACAGATAATAGATTGCAAGCCCTTAGGCTAGTTTCAATCTAAAAAAAAGACTGAAAGTTGCTCTACCACATCATGGCAGGGTAGGTTAATTTATCTCTATTTATTTATATTAAATATCCATTGTCTTTATTTCACATGTCTCCAATGACTAACTCAACGGATCTATCTATCCATCCATCCATCCATCCATCCATCCATCCATCCATCCATCCATCCATCCATCCATCTATCTATCTATCTATCTATCTATCTATCTATCTATCTATCTATCTATCTATCTATATTACTATCCTTACTACCTTGCTCTATAATACATCACACACTTGAACCAATTTATTTATATTACCTCTCTAAATGTGTTTTTCCTTTACTCACCAAATGTTCAGTTTATTTATTTACTCGGTATGCCTCCATATATGGCTCCTGTTAATCTCTTTCCTTCCAAAAACCTGTCACTGAAAACATTCTCCCCCTGGCAATGAAAAGCATTGCTAATAAAGCCTAAAGCAGAGAACTGGCACCTTGGCAGGCATTTTTTATTTTCGAGTATTAATAGATGTGGGCACGGCCACAAGAAGCTCATCAGGCCTATGTTGTACACAGAAGATGTATTTGATCCCTTGGTTGCACTTGTCAAACGCATTATACAAATGAAAATAAGCTTGCATAAAGGGGGCACCTATTCACACCTCCCATGCATCCCAATTCAGAACAGCACTCGGCACTAATGAAGACAAACTCATTCATATACAAATCAACAGTGCAGAACAAAAAAAAGTAATGGTTTTCCTATAAGAAAAAGAAAGAGGAGCATAATCTGGATAGTTTCCTCACATAAGATAAATTGTCACACGTGCTCTCAACTTTTAAAAAGAGGCTTATTATACAGAAAGGCAAGCCTCAGCAGCCCTGAGCTCGGCCATACTATTTACTGCTATGCTTTTTATGCATTGGTTTGCTGGACAGTGGTGGAGCTAGAGAATGAAGGGTAGTTGCAATACATATATACACATATATACATATACTATCTCTACATAGCAGCCAGTCCCTCTAAACAGCAGTAAGGTTATTGTATTAAATGGTACATTTTAGACAGCCGCCAGAAACAAATCTTCATAAAAAGAGCACACAGCTTTCAAAATCCTTTCCATTACAATAGGCACCACACATTGACAATGAAATTACCTATCATTAACTTAAATCTTTTAAAAAAATATTTCAAAAAAATAAAAATATTCAGTGAGTTTGTCAGAGGAAATCATATAATTAGATACCATACATTCTTCATGGTTACTAGGATAAATTAGCTATATGTTTCATCAAACTATAGGCACATTCATTCCTTTGAAATTCTTTCACAGTCAGTCACACTCAATTTTGCCACACAAAAAGCAAGAGCAAAGAAAATGAAGAAATTCATATAAATGTACTTAATAATATAATATTACACAATATGGACATATTCAGTATGTCCTAGAACTATGTCGCAATTTAAAAAGACAATTTGTGCATAATACGCTCCCGCAAACACTTGCAAATCTTCAACACAAGATACATTATCTGCAAGAAATAAAGTTATCAGAGAAAATGGTAGCACACTTGTGTGGATCGACATATGCAATCCCTTAGTATTTTCAAAGCAAAAAATAAATAAAGCAATATGCAACCATTGTTTGATCTGAAATATATTACACCAAACTGTGCTCCATTCCCACTAGACAATTACTCTAAAAGGTTACAACATATATAAAGAAAGCATTGTGGTAATCATAAAGGGATATGTAAGTGAGCTGGATTATGAATGCATCTGATAGAGGAGAATTAGTAGTGTATGAAAATGTGTTATATAGAAAAGTTCAGTTTACTTACAAAGTTATTTAAACAAAAGTAAAATCCAGCAGTTCACACCCACAGGACGCTTACATAAGCAGGGAACACACAGGAAATAAAGCAGTGTATCCACAGGAAATACAGCTAGATACATATTTAGATCTTTCTGGTACAGAGCACAGGAAGTAACTGTTGCAGTTCTTGTACTGAGCACATACCAGAAGCCACTGAGGTGAAGGATGATACAATGTATTATCCTGATTCTGTATGACGCGGAGGCTGCACAGGCTCCCTGGGTCAGCCCGTAGCGTCGCGTGACCCAGCGGAGCCTGTGAGGCTAACAGCCAATCAGGTGCGTCGGGGGGGCGTGTCGGAAGCCCGTTTCGCGCCGTTGGTCACAGCAGCGCGGTCTCCCGACTGGAACGGACGGAGGTCTGAGGTCCTGCAGCATTAAACACAGTAGGAAGGTTTAATACTGAGACTGTTACCCCAGCTTACCAGCACATAAGGGGCTGTATATGTTGAGGCTAATCTTATTGTTGTAATTTCTTCCTCCGTTTTTTGTGTGTGTGTCTTGTCTGTGTCTGTGTGTTTGTTTGTTGCTGTGGGTGCCTGGTGTCAGTGGCTGGGTGTTTTCCCCCTGTGTGTCCCCCTTTTAGCTTATTATGGATCCAGAAGGCTTAGAGGCTTTACTGGCTGAAGTTAGGACCCGTGCCCTAAGCCAAGGGGTCAGGTGGGTGCAGGACAGGCAGGGACCTCCCATGCCTTCTGCGCTTGGACCTCAGCACATTGAACAGGATCAGCCTGCGGTGGCTGGTGTCCTAGACAATTCTGATGGCTCCAGGGAAATTTTTTCCCATCCCACCACTGTAGGGCTACCAGACCCCCGTCCATCAGGCAGCAGAGACACAAGAGATGGGGGGGTTACAGGTCAGGGCGGCCGGGACCCCATACCCCCTAGGCAGGCGAGCGCCAGGACCATGGGCGGTGGGGGTGAGGGCCTAGCACTCCGGCCACCACCAGCCAACTTGCCTAAAGGTACCAGGCCGCGGCAAAGGTCAAGAAACACCCCTCTAACACCCCGTAGGGGGGGTGCAGGGGCAAGAAAAAAGCCGGGAGTCCTAAAAAGGCTCCTACAGACCCTCACGGTGCCAAACAGACGGTCCCTGGGGTTTCCCTCAATAACAGTGCTTCTGGTACTTTACAGGGACGCCCAATTGGCGGTGAGAGGAACATGGCGACTACGAGAGAAAGAAGAGACGGAGTGATCAGAGAAATGAATAGCCAGGACAGCATGGTCATGATTGATGACATGCCAGTGACAGCGGCAGTGGCGAGGCTAGGACGCCCCACTCGAGCTAAGAAGGCTACGAGCAGGTACAGTCCGCTGCTATTTACGCACACACCGCTAAGACGTAGTAGAGTAGAGACTGAGGGCGAGACGGTTAGGCCACAGCAAAAAGGGTCTAAGACCGACCAACAACTGGATGTTCCAACACCCGAGGAAGTCTCAGGGGAACCCCTACAGGGGGCGGCGGAGGCAGTGCTAGCCTACTCCAGCCGCGCAGGCTTAGGTGACCAGGACGTTCCTCAGATGAGGAAAGGGCGGTATGGGCACGGGCATGCAGGTCGCGGAGAGCTAGTGACTGTTCTTCTTGTACCCACAGATCCAGAAGGAGATCCAGGTCGAGAAGCAGGAGATCTTGTCGGTGCAGCTGTGCATGCACTGGATCTGAGAGGAGGAGCCCGCGGAGGGCCAGACGGGCAGAGTCCCCGGAGCGTCAGGAGAGAAGCAGGGATACTCCGTTGGCGGTATCCACTCCAAGGCTTCCAGAAGCAGGTGAGCGCTCAGATTTGAGCCGCGCAGCAGACAGGGGAGGGTTTCTCGGGTCATTGAAGACTCTACTAGCTGCGCACAACATTGCGGTTAGCGAGCACGAAATGGGAGCTTGGATAGGGGGGCTAGCGAAGGGTGCGTGGTCCCAGCCAGCAGCTACAGTGGCGCCAGCGAGCGCAAGCGAGGCGGTCCCTAGCATGCGCGCGCCCAAGCCGGTAGGCAATGCGATTGCAGCAACAGGTAGTACCAATGCAGGGGTTACCGACGTAGCCATGAGGCCTATAGTCTTATGCTCATTGGATAACTTATAGGGGCACACCTTACCCAGGAGGTTAAGGAAAGGATCTGGAGGAGGGAGTTTATAGAGTTGTTCTCCCTTCTCTCTATGTCTAGGCAAACAGATTTGGCCGAGAGGGGCCCCCAGGGAGGGGGACGAGCGGCGGAAATCTTTTGCTAGGCTACCTAGGACGTTTGATACATGGCTGCAAGCTTTTTCAATATGGGCTTGCGTACTGTGTGAGCGACACCCCGAACAGAGTTCGGGATTATTCGTTTTCATAGACGAAATTCGGAATGCTCACAAGGTCTATGGGGGTACAGCCTGGTGGCGGTACGATGAGGAATTCCGGCAATACTTGGCCTCAAGGCCAAGCATGGCGTGGAGTGACAAGGCGGTGGCGTATTGGCTAAACATTATGACGCCTATGAGAGTCACGAAGCCCTTTCGGAGCGGGGCAGGTGGAGCTAAGGGCCCCACCCACGCCTCAGGAGCAGGCCTCAAGACCTGTTTTGCGTATAACGAGGGGGTCTGTGGATGGGCCCCCAACTGCAGGTTTAAGCACGCATGTTCAAATTGTGGAGGGGAGCACCCCCTGTCTAGATGCGGTAGACCAAAAGAGGGAGGCAGGGGCGAACCTACTGCAAAGGGGCAGGACGCCCATACGCCTCCCCGCCATGCTGCCGTGGCTAAAACGCTACGGTAAATTGGCAGGCACCGCCGTAGCCGCGCGCCTGCTGGAGGACGGTTTCCGAGAAGGATTCCGTATTCCATGCGGGGTTGACATTCAGGGTTTTCTTGTTCCAAATCTGAAGTCGGCCAGGGATTTCCCAGGGGTAGCTCAAGCTAAGGTTTTCAACGAGGTAAAATTGGGGAGGATGGCAGGGCCATTTGCGGCCCCGCCCATTCCGGGTTTAGTCGCGTCTCCACTTGGGGTGGTCCCCAAGAAGGAGAAGGGTAAATTTAGGCTGATACAACATCTTTCCTACCCCAGAGGTCGTTCGGTAAACGATGGCATCTCAAAAGACCAGGCTACTGTGTCTTACGAGTCATTTGACCGGGCGGTCGACCTGGTGAGGAAGGAGGGCCAAGGGGCCCTTATGGCAAAAGTGGAAATCGAGGCAGCATTCAGATTGCTCCCCGTGCACCCGTCAAGCTTGTAGACGGGAGTTACTTAGTTGATTTATGTTTACCCATGGGATGCTCAATATCCTGTACTTACTTTGGGGCTTTCAGCAAATTTTTGCAATGGGTCGTGAGCATCGAAGCCGGGTACAGGAGTATTACCCACTACCTGGATGATTTCCTTTTCGTTGGCCCAGCAGGGAACGACGCTTGCCGTTTCATGCTGGAGGTTTTCACCGAAGTCTGTACAGAATTCGGTGTACCGCTGGCCCATGACAAAACGGAGGGCCCTACGGAACAGTATACTTTTCTAGGGATTCGGATTGACTCCTGCAAAATGGAGTGCAGTCTTCCCTTGGAGAAGGTGGCGGACATGCAAGCGAAGATTAAGGCGCTACAAGGCGCACGGAGGGTAACTTTGCGGCGGTTGCAATCAATATTGGGGAAGTTGAACTTCGCATGCAGAATTATCCCCATGGGGCGGATATTCTGTAGAAGGATGTCACTGGCTACTATAGGGATTGCGAGGCCGCATCATTTCTTAACAGTCTCCAGGGTTATGCGTGATGATGCGACGGTGTGGGCGGTGTTCCTCGCCGATTTTAATGGGCGGGTGCTCCTTCAAAAGGAGGGCACCACCAGCGCAGAGCTAGATCTCCACACCGACGGGTCCGGACCGATTGGCTGTGGGGCCTATCTCCAAGGGAGATGGTGCGCTGCGGCGTGGCCAGAGGAATGGGAAGAGGCGGGTTTAATGCAGAACCCCACATTCCTCGAGCTGTTCCCTATGGTGGTAGCGGTTCACTTATGGGGTGCCAGTTTCAGGGACCGGCGAGTCATATTCCATTCGGTTAATAAGGGATTGGTGGAGGCCGTGAACAACATCACGGCAACATCCGTACCGGTGATAAGATTGCTCCGGCATCTTGTGCTATGTTGTCTTCGCCTGAACATATGGTTTCAGGCAAGACACGTGACAGTGGTAGATAACGGAATTGCTTACGCCCTCTCTCGGTTTCAGGAGGACCGTTTCAGGGCGCTGGCTCCTTATGCGAACGCCCTGGGGGAGCACATTCCCGAGGAGCTTTGGGAGATTGGAGCTGTCAGGTAACGAGACTCGTGAGACAGTCTGTTGCCCCAGCGACATGGACCGCTTATAGACGCGTGTGGGCAAAATGGGATAGTCTAGTGGCACTGGCAGGTGGTGCCAAGACGGAAGAGAAGAGCATAGGGATCCTGCTTTGGTACCTGCTGCGGTGCGCCGAGCAAGGCGAATCAAGAGCCGTAGTAGGGAGACAGGTCACGGCGCTTGCTTTTATGTTTAAGCTTGCTGGGCAGAGGGACCTTACAAAGGAGTTTCTAGTGCGCAAGGTGGTGCGCGGAATGGTCAACGGGTTGCAGAGACCGGATAGTAGGCGGCCAATAACATTTGCCTTGTTACTGAGATTGGCTCAGGAGTTGGTGGTGGTTTGCAGAAACCCCTTTGAATCCCTACTTTTCCGAACGGCTTTTTCCCTGGCGTTCTTCGGAGCGTTTAGGATAGGGGAGTTAGTCGCGAACAGTAGACACGGCTCGGGGGGACTGCAATTGGTGGATACCTGCCTCAGGGAAGGCACGGTGGTATTGTGGTTGCGGAGGTCAAAAACCGACCAAGTGGGGAAAGGAAGAGAAGTTGTTCTGCATCAGGTTGGCACGGAGTGTTGCCCATATGCATGTGTAAAGGAGTACCTTAAGCAGCGACCGGCGGGACGGTGTTCGCTGCTGGTACACGCCGATGGAACGGCACTGTCACAGTATCAATTTAAAAAAGTTTTAAAAAGCGCACTGCATCGGCTCGGTTTTAAGCAGTCGGACTTCGGAACACACTCTTTTCGGATTGGAGCTGCCACGGAAGCAGCTAGGCTGGGGTTGCCCGACGCGGCAGTAAAGCGCATCGGGTGGTGGGATTCAGAACGTTTTCGGTCCTATGTAAGGCCAAATGCAGTGGTATAATGGTGTTGCTTTCTACTTTCAGGGGAACAGAAGCAACTATGGATTGTGGGCCATTCATATGTGTACTGGGCCCACAGGTTAGCCGCAGTTACCGAAGAAAAGGCACAACTGGGCTTTCCTGTTACGGACTTGCGCGGACGGTGGTGTGGCATTCGGGGTCTGCGATGGGCGCAGCTCGACGGTCTCCTGGATACTTACGCGTAGCGTTACGGTCAGCTCAGTGTGATAATAATTCATGCCTGCGGGAATGATTTGGGGACAGTTCCTATGAGACGGATGCTGAAAATAATGAGACGAGACGTTGAGAAGTGGGTAAAGAAGTTCCCTGGCACGTTCCTTATCTGGTCTGAGATGATTAAGAGAAGATCGTGGCGTAACGCACGCGACCCAGTATGTTTGGACAAGGCTAGACAAAAGATCAACCAGCAGATCGCGAGTTTTGTGAGGAAACAGGGTTTTCTTGCCATCCGGTATAAGGAGTTCGAACCGGTCGGTGCTGATGATTTTTTCGCGAAAGATAGGGTTCATCTTACGGAAATAGGGAACGAGTTGATGATGTTGGAGTTTAGGGAGAGTGTTTTGCGGGCTTTGGCTTTAATGTCCAGCAGGGGGGGATCGCAGCCTCGGGAGGCGTCCCTCACATGCTCCGTGGCGGGAGGTGAGTTGCCCGGCCCACTGGCCTAAGGGGGCGATGGCCCCACCTCACAGGGCGTGCTTAAAGATAAGCATTGGGGCTTTGGGCAGGGCTCAAAGCGTGAGGTCACTGTTCGTGGCCGGGCTCCTCCCCCGGAAAGAAAGGACTAAATTAGTCATTTAAATAAGTTATGGTTGTTGTTTACATTGTTCAAAATAAAGCTGTGGCCCGTTGTTTCTCCCAACTCCAGTTGTCGTGTCCGTTATTTCATTATCTAGCCTAAATGGATCATGCATGGGTCATGTATGACGCGGAGGCTGCACAGGCTCCCTGGGTCAGCCCGTAGCGTCGCGTGACCCAGCGGAGCCTGTGAGGCTAACAGCCAATCAGGTGCGTCGGGGGGCGTGTCGGAAGCCCGTTTCGCGCCGTTGGTCACAGCAGCGCGGTCTCCCGACTGGAATCCCACCCACCCACCCTGTATTTTGTTGTTAAAAAATGTATATGGAGTATTCTTTAAAAAAAAAAATATATATATAATATAGAAATAAATATATATTTTGGTTAAAGAATTCGGAGAAGTGGCTATTGTATGTTGTGTATTGTTAATTTATGACTTGGCGGCGGGAGGTGAGTTGCCCGGCCCACTGGCCTAAGGGGGCGATGGCCCCACCTCACAGGGCGTGCTTAAAGATAAGCATTGGGGCTTTGGGCAGGGCTCAAAGCGTGAGGTCACTGTTCGTGGCCGGGCTCCTCCCCCGGAAAGAAAGGACTAAATTAGTCATTTAAATAAGTTATGGTTGTTGTTTACATTGTTCAAAATAAAGCAGTGGCCCGTTGTTTCTCCCAACTCTAGTTGTCGTGTCCGTTATTTCATTATCTAGCCTAAATGGATCATGCATGGGTCATGAATTTGAATGTTTTGCTAATTTAGGTGAGGTTTTCTAGGGGTGTAACAATCAAATGCAAATGCCAAAAAACAGGACATTTTGCTAACTTCAAGGGAAGCTAATTAACGTGTATTCTGGGATATTTTCATGCAAAAAATGTTTCCATACACTACTAATTCAACTCTCTCAGATGCATTCATAATCCAGCTCACTTACATATCCCTTTAATCTTCAAGAAAGAAGAAGCTAGGGATATCAAGTTGCTTGTGTCTATTTTGTAGTCCTGGAAGAGGTTTCAACCACTATGGAGTAATTTTGGAGAACAGTAAAGTGAATTTTTGGATTCCACAGTTATTTTTAAGTCCAGAGATTTCACCAATTTGTTTGGATCCTAACAGTGTTTGGAAATATCACATTACACAATATATACATTTCTAAGCAGAGATGAGACCCCTTCTTACAAACTATTGCCAAACTAAATTAAAATACCTAATTCAGGACTCCATGTTATAAGTGTATGTATTAGAATCAACAGAGCAACTTGGACTTGGAGCTAAGCAGGAACTTAAGATTCCACCATTTAATTCTCCAATCTATGAAAAATGTACATGGGGTTGAAATGTATATGACCGGCATTGCTATGGCAATCACAATACAGCTACTTACATTTGAAAAAGGTCCCCAAGTTTCATAAGAGAGTATACTTGGGACTTGATTGCATTACCACAAGTTGTGATATGAATTTATCGACCTGCTGGCTTAACAGGTTTGATTACTGCAGCTTCATATTAAGGATAATGTTTAAGCTAACTACAACCCAATAATGATTCACAACTGACATGCTCACATGTGAGTACTACTGACTGTTTGTATTGTGGTGGCAAACAATGTTCCCCAGTGATGTCATGCAGTTAGATCTCCTCCTCAGCCATATCAACCACTCTGAGCTATACTAACAATGCTTAATATGTCATGAATGATTTACTGTAGAGAAATATGACTAGTACATTGTAAACATAGAGCCTCATTCAATTCCCCTGCCGCTAGTTAGGGGATGTAGTCCGTATGTCTGCGAGCCTGCAGCGTCCACAACTTATGGTGCTATTCAATTGGCCAACCCCGCAAGTCCCGGGACGATAGCGAATTTCAGAAAACGCTCTATTGTATGTAGCATTTGCGAGCTTGAACATGATCAATTAAGCAAGGCCGTAACTCCTGAGTTAGAAACAGCCAAGGGAAACCGAGATCGTCATCATTACGTCAATGAGAAATGGAGGTTGGATGTCAAAGTCATACAGGCTTCAATTACGAGTTACAATCGGACCCCCATTCCTGAAATAGTGCAATATTGATAAAGTCGTAAACATGATATTTTATTACATGCGAGTTGAATTATATGTATTAACACATTGATTGCCGGATCGATATAATATGGAAATTAAACATGAAAAAAAAAAAATATTTGCCGATTTGCGAGCTTGAGAATGTTGTGCTATTAATTCTAATGCCTTTCATCACTTTCCCCGTATTTTGAAGTACAGTATTGATTTTTTATTTGCATTTGAAGTGCTCCGGATATCTCCTTAAGCCCTTTGCAAGTCCTCCTTGGAACCCCTAACTTGTGGACTAACTTTTGCCATTTGCGGGCTTGGCGGGGTGGTTAGCAAGGGGCACTCGGAGCAATTGAATATCGATTTTCTACTTTAGCGTTCGGAAATCTTGTGGCCGTGAAAGATCAAAGGGTTGGAGGAGCATTAACTTGCGATGTAACCCATCGCAATAAATCAGAGGCCGAAGCCCGTAACCCAATCGGAGCCCGCAAAAAGATGCCAATTGAATAGCAAAATAAGTTACAGGTTCCATTTCCGAAGCCCGGATCTCCCGAAGCCTAAATTGAATGAGGCTCATAGTTTTTAATGCTCTTTAATATTAATATTTAAATAACTTATTTTGACAGAGTACCTTTAATATTTGTAGTAAATGGTTTTCTGCACTCAAGTTCAGCATACCTGAGTTGGGCCACAGTAAAGCTATATGCTACAATAACCACTGCTCTCTGAATATCCCACTTCTTGTGCCTCCCAGTCATGGATAAAGCAGAAGGATGGCCAGTTGTACATTTCAATTATAGTTTGCATAAGTTAAAATCTGCACTTCACTGTGTGTAGCCTAATGAAGCAAAGTACATGTCAATTTTCTCCCCTGGGACTAATGGAATTAATTTGAAAACGTTCTGAATCTATTATAATGTAGAGTAAAATTAACAGTGGCATTTACATTTTAATGGTCTATTTCTGCTCACAGTGCAAATCTGAATGCTACCGATGTAACTGCACAACGACTATGAAGTTTTAATAAAATATATTTACATAATCTGTGCTTTCTTCTAAGTATCAGGAAAATTTGTCAAATTAGGGTTAGGCTACCTGTTTTGTGGCATAATTTTACATTGTATATATATATAACAGTGTCAATTTGCTGTCCCCTCAAAATAACTCAACACACAGCCATTAATGTCTAAACCGTTGGCAACAAAAGTGAGTACACCCCTAAGTGGAAATGTCCAAATTGGGCCCAAAGTGTCAATATTTTATGTGGCCACCATTATTTTCCAGCATTGTCTTAACCCTCATGGGCATGGAGTTCACCAGAGCTTCACAGGTTGCCACTGGAGTCCTCTTCCACTCCCCCATAATGACATAACGGAGCTGGTGGATGTTAAAGATATTGCAGTCGGCCACCTTCCGTTTGAGGATGCCCCACAGATGCTCAATAGGGTTGCAGAGCATGATCCCTTCCCTTCGGAGACTGGGCCGCAGAGCAGTATTCCAACATTATACCAACCCCAAAAACTCCTCCAAGACGACCACTGCCTTGCTAAAGTAGCTAAAGGTGATGGACTGGCCAAGCACATCACCAGACCTAAACCCTATTGAGCATCTGTGGGGCATCCTCAAACGGCTGAGTGCAATGTCTCTAACATCCACCAGCTCCATGATGTCATTATGGAGGAGTGGAAGAGGACTCCAGTGGCAACCTGTGAAGCTCTGCTGAACTCCATGCCCATGAGGGTTAAGGCAGTGCATGAAAATAATGGTGGCCACACAAAATATTGACACTTTGGGCCCAATTGGGACATTTCCACTTATGGGGTGTACTCACTTTTATTGCCAAAGGTTTAGACATTAATGGCTGTGTGTTGAGTTATTTTGAGGGGACAGCAAATATACAGTTATATAGGCTGTACACTTACTACTTTACATTGTTGCAAAGTGCCATTTCTTCAGTGTTGTCACATGAAGAGATGTAATAAAATATTTAAAAAAATGTGAGGGGTGTACTCATTTTTGTGGGATACTGTATATATATCTATATATAGGGAAAGTGGAGGACCGAGGTGCAAAAACAAAATTGGTGCTGTATTTTTTGGGGGGCGCTAGGCCCCCCATCTTGGTACGAAGCGAGGCGAACAGTTGACTGCGAGCCTTGACTCATGCACAACTTAAACTTTTGCGTTCCTTGCACAGCATGGGACACCTGCGAGCCTCGCAAAGCGAGGAGAGCAGTCCACTGCGAGCCTCGTGAAGCGAGGCAAGCCGTTGACGCAAGCGGGACAGGCTGCAATGAGCGCCAAAGGCAATCATTGCACTGCGAGCCTCGCAAAGCGAGGCGAGCAGTTGAGGCACGCGGGACTGAGACTCAAATGAGCGCCAAAGGCACTTATTACACTGAGAGCCTCACAAAGCTAGATGAGCAGTTAAAGGACGCAGTTCATTCAGCATAACTACTAAAAAGCCAAAACAAGCAAAATAAATATAAAAAACTAATCCCACACAGCACAAGGGGAGAGCCAGGAAGTGTAGGAGTGAAGTTGCAAACGAATTGGAGTGATATTCGCCGTTCTCCACCGCTCGAAAATCGGCTGAGGGAAAAAACAGCGGACGAAAAACTTAAAAATTCTGAAACAGGATGAAAATGAGGCTCTGCAATGCTAGGCACGCAGAACTTAGCAATGAGCGCCAAAGACGATCATTGCAATGCGAGCCTCGCAAAGCGAGGCGAGCAATTGAGGCATGCAGGGCTTAGGCTCCAATGAGCGATGTGAGGCGAGCAGTTGAAGCACGCAGTTTTTTCAAACGCGTAACTACAAAAAAACAAGCAAAATAATTATAAAAAATAATAACATTCACACACAGCACAGGGGGAGCCTAGGAGTGAAGTTGCAAACGAATTAGAGCCATATTTGCTGTTTTCCGCCGCTCGAAAATAGGCTAAGCGAGGGAAAAAATAGTGGACGAAAAAAGTACAAATTCTGAAACAGGGGAAAACAAAGCTTTAAAAACGCCAGAAACGCAGAACTTAGAAAATACACAACAACGAAAACAGTAACACTTACACTAACACACCAGGCACGTGAGACTTAAATAAAACCAACATGGACCAAAAGCCTCACATTGTATGCCAACCAACATTGCTAGCCTTACAATTTCATTCCCATCATTTTTGACGGGCAATTTCCTAGTAAATATATAAAGATATCACTTATAATGCACCACCTTACATCTTTTTCCATGTCTCCAAATACTCCCACAACAACCCCATTTTCACTTCTTACTTCGCCAGAACATGCCAACCCCAAAAACTGACTGTTCCCAGCTGCAGTCTCCTGTGGCCCTGAGCTCTGACCAACCAGGTAATGGAGATAAAAAATGTACTTTTATACTTACTACTTGGATAAAGAAATAATCAGGGAAATGTAACATTATTTACAAGGTAGTGGATACTTCCCTGCATTATCCTGCCCTTTTCTGGATAATGTCAGCATTATACAGAAGCATTTGTATAATATTTATTTATAAGAGCTATGTAGCACATGAAGTGTTTCTTCAGGGACACTTTATTAGCAGAAGGCCAGTTCATTATTATTTAACAGGAGTAGAGAGTAAGAATATATAGTGGGTAGCAGTTGCTTACTTTATAGATAGGATGGGGTTAATTGATTGCCAGCAGAAAAGAGCATGGAAGAGGTGCCCAGAAGATTGGGTTGTTTGGGAATAAAAAATAACATTGAATAAAACATCAAGAAGCAGCTGGAAAATACAATATTACTTAGATAAATGCACAAATATCTTACATTATGAAGCATCTCAGGGCACAGATTTTGTGGATAATGTCAAGATACATATATACAAATGTATATCATTTGTGCTCCAATAATAAGCAATTATTATTCTTTTTAAACAAAGTGCCAGTACAATTCTATTCCATACAATAACATACAGTTAAATATAGAATGCAAGACTAAATAGATGGTATAACCTAAACAGGATGGGCGTAAAAACATATTGAACATAATGTTGAATAATTTTGAATCAACTAAATATTATGTCTATAAATAAATATATACAATGATTCAATATGTAATGGTTACTATAATAACCTGAAGTCAGGAGATTACTGGCACTGATCTGGCCATCACTTCCTTCTCCGCCCACAAGCAAGAAGAACACAAGCACTTATTTACAGTTTAATAGCTTTACACAATTCTGCAGAGTATTCACAACTAGCTTCACACAGCGAGGGAGGTGAGAGGGAGGGAAGAGAGGCGGCAGAGAGAAAGAAGGAGAGAGAGAGGGAGGGGGAGAGAAAGAGAGGGAGGGATAGAGAAAGAGGAGGCAGAGAGAGGATGGAGAGAGAGAGGGACAGGAGAGAGAGGGAGAGGGAGAGAGAGTGAGGGAGGGATAGAGAGAGAGGAGGCATTGAGAGAGAAAGTGAGGGAGATAGAGGAGAGGAAGAGAGAGGGAGAGAGAGGGAGAGAGAGAGAGGGAGTGAGGGATAGAGAGAAAGGAGGCAGAGAGAGAGAGAGAGAGAGAAAGTGAGGGAGATAGAGGAGAGGAAGAGAGAGGATGGAGAGAGAGAGGGACAGGAGAGAGAGAGAGAGAGAGAGTGAGGGAGGGATAGAGAGAGAGGAGGCAGAGAGAGAGAAAGTGAGGGAGATAGAGGAGAGGAAGAGAGAGGGAGAGAGAGGGAGAGAGAGAGAGGGAGGGAGGGATAGAGAGAAAGGAGGCAGAGAGAGAGAAAGTGAGGGAGATAGAGGAGAGGAAGAGAGAGGGAGGGGAGAGAGGGACAGGAGAGAGAAGGAGAGAGAGAGAGAGAGGGAGGGAGGGATAGAGAGAGAGGAGGCAGAGAGAGAGAGAGAGAGAGAAAGTGAGGGAGATAGAGGAGAGGAAGAGAGAGGGAGGGAGAGAGAGAGGGACAGGAGAGAGAGGAAGAGGGAGGGAGGGATAGAGAGAGAGGAGGTAGAGAGAGAGAGACAAAGTGAGGGAGATAGAGGAGAGGAAGAGAGAGAGGGACATGAGAGCGAGAGGGAGGGAGGGATAGAGAGAGAGGAGGCAGAGAGAGAGAGAAAGTGATGGAGATAGAGGAGAGGAAGAGAGAGGGAGGGAGAGAGAGAGAGGGGCAGGTGAGAGAGGGAGAGAGAGAGGGAGGGATAGAGAGAGAGGAGGCAGAGAGAGAGAGAAAGTGAGGGGGGAAAGAGAGGAAGAGAGAAAGGGGGTTCCATTGTGATAACCTGTCAGTTACATGTGACAATGAACATGGGGAGGGTACTGGGTAAGACCCCACATTCCAGATTCCTACATTGCCATATTGTTTTTCCTGCTTTGCTTTTTCTCAAATTATGGCCACTCTTCTCCCACTATCAGTCAGTAGCAAGAGCTCAAAGATATGTACTTTAAATGCAGCAAATGTCCCCAGTCACAGATGAAATTAAACATATAGATGAATATAATTGCCAATATTGTTTATTTATTTTTATGGTTAAAGTGTAACTGAACTCGAAGATTATTTATTTTAAGCATCAATTATCTATAAGGGACAACCTCTATCTAACTCTCTTGATAAAGAAGAAGAGTCCAATTGGTGCAGTTGGTATATATTAGAACAATGCTAAAAATTAAAAAGTATCACCCCTTATCTACGCAAAGAGAGTTAAAAGAGAGGGCAAAAGGTTTGTTTTAGATACCTAAAATTTCTGACTTTCAGTACCTCTTGAATTACATTATATGGTTTGTTTGAATCATGGATCTAGTTCAGCGGTTCTCAACCCTTCCAGTGCCGTAACCCCCGACAAAACCTCCCAAGCCGTGGCGACCCCCAACAGCAAAACTACAGACCAGAAAAAAAAAAAATCCCAGATGGCTCCAGGCGACCCCCAGCAAATCGTCATTCCACCACCGAAGGGGTTGCGACCCACAGGTTTAGAACCACTGATCTAGTTGATTCTTAAAGTATTGAGGCAGCGCTAAATAACAGATATATTACACTGAATTTTGAAATTAGACTTTGTCTATAATGACTGAGGTGAGAGTTTTGTGTGTTGACAACTCTATAATTCCCAAGTTATTTTAGCAAGTTTATGTAGAGTGTGATCTGATCTCTCCAACTTGCAAATAGGCCCCACTAAATTACTATGAACCAGCATGGTTGCACCTCACCAAATCTCTGACCTTAGTCTATAGCAGTGGTTCTCAACTATTCAGCCACTAACTGGTCAACCAACTAAAATTTCCAATGGCCGCCTAGTATACCCAAACCATTATTAACAGATCAGTTCTTCAATAATCTATGTAATACTGCGTTAGTGACATATTTACAGGACCAATATCTCCTCTGTAGTAATCTTTCATGCCTAACTCATGTCCCCTCTTTAACTCAACCCCATTTCTCTGAGGACCACCAGATAAAAAAACCCTCAAGAGGTATTTGAACTGCAGCTGCAGATTTAAACTGTGACTGTTACACAGATCTGCTTTCTGTTCCTCAACAGCTCACATCACCCAACGTACAGATGATTTATATCAATAAAAGCAAGTGCAAAACTTTTATACAAGTATTTCAAATTCTTGTAAGAGCATTATTCATTTAAGAGCTTAGGTGAAACTACTCCTTTAATATCACAGCATACTCAGTATAGGATTTGTTATTGTCATTAAAGGGCCATTTACCTCACTGTAAGTGATCTTCATAGTGTGAAAGAGCACAAGATTATATGTTAAAATTATCTATGTTTTTAATTACACTAATAAAAATCTAAAGTTTTAAGTGTCTGTTTACATACATAGTGTGTCATGCCTACTTGCTGTTGCATGACTAATAAAAGATAGCCGAGTCCAGGTGTGGTGTGGGGAAGACAGTAATTGATAGCAGTTTTCCCTGGACTCAGGACTGCACTGACCAATTAACCCATAGCTGACCTGCTTAGGTGAGTCCAGCATTCTATGGCTGCACAGTAATTCGGTATGTGTCTTCAAATTTGAAATGTAAGCAGTCTTACCAATGACGTGCATGGTACATACCCCTGCAACCGTGTAAAAGCAAGTGGGTAGAATATTCAACATGTAAACACAGATTTGATTTTATTGCTCAGTGAAAAAAGCATGTATACCAAAAATTCAAAAAGTATTTCAACATGATTTTAGGAGATCTTTACATGATGTGGTCCAAATTGTGCTGAATTAAGTGGCCCTTTAAACTGATATAATTTCTTTGTTGCTGTTATATAGTTTAATTCAGCTATATTTCCACTGGCAGTTCCACAAACATCCACAAAGTGTAATGAACCTGATCTCTGGTGTATAAAAGCCCTGGGGCATTGGTTATTTATATGCAAGATTCCAAAAACATTATTATAAAATCACTTCCATCAACTCCAAAAACCATTACGCATGGCTGAAAATCACATTTATTTGAGCACTAGCTACAAAGCCAGAAACATTATTTTAGTTCATTTGCTGCCATGAGCATCAGATTACTTGTCTATATTACACTGCGGTAACACCCTAGTAAATCAGTTGCAGTCTGGATGTAATTGTTGTGACATAGCAAGAAGCACACAAGGACTTGATGTCTGTTCCAGCCATGAGAGCGCTGGGTGAGGAGAGGTGAGCATGACTCATCTGTCCAAACACATAACCCCGGCTTTAACATTAAATGCTAGCAAAGCACACATAGTTTATTAGGGCAATGAACTAAAGTAGAGCTGTGCAGAAATTATTAATTTTATTTTTTTATTTTTCCAGTTATGGAAAAAAAGTCACATTTTTTTTGCTAAGCTGCTTCTTGCAGCTGTTACCATGAGGGTGTGTTCTTGTAAACTAATGAACTCTTCATTAGTTCTTTCAAAACAACTTTTGAAGAGCTCATCAGTTTTTGCTGAATTGTAGTGTAGATAGTAGATGCCTCTATAGTAATCTAACATTGAACTTTTACCCACAAAACAAGATTCTTAGCTTTGTTAAAGGGCCATTTACCTTGCTATAAGTGCTCTTCATGCTGTGAAAGGGCACAATATTCTATGTTAAATTGATCTATTGTTTTTTTTTAATTACACTAATAAAAGCTAAAAATCTAAGGCCTTAGGCCTGTTTACAAACACACTGCTGACTGTTCCATGATTAACAACATCTGCCAACACCGAGTGATGAAGGTTTTTCACTGAACTTTAGGAACGCAGCAGGACACGTTAACCCCCAACTATACTCTTTCTCTGCACAGATGAATTTGGGAAGGGTTAACTCTCTTTATGCTCATGTAAACTTAATTTATGTTTTTTTTCTGTGAAAAAGGCACCTTTTTCAAAAATTAAAAAAAGTATTTAAACATGTTTTTTGAGAACTTTACAGTGGTGTGCTCCAAATTGTGCTGAATTACTGTTGAAAATGTGTCTGGATTAAAGGAGGTGCCGGACCATCTAATGCCATATAATCTGTGTTGTATTTGTACCATATTTGGAACATCGGCTGTGACACATTTTAAATGTTGTATTATGATTTTACTTTCTAATAGCAGTTTGCTGATAATCAAGTATAGTTCTTAAAGATAATATATTTTAAAATTAGGACTTAATTGGCCATCTAAGCATTATCACAATAAATAGCTATCTTTAACGTGAATTATTTGATCACGCTTATACTATTGGTTCTGTTTAATATTTTATATCTGAAATCATGACTTAAAATGTTCTGATTATCTTAAATAGTTATATACAACCATCCAATGGTCTTCCCGCCCCTTCAATCCTCTCTCCTAGAGGGATTTTTTCCACTGATTGTCTATAGACCACTTTCATTGGAGCTAAGGACCTTCCAAGGTTCACTCCTAGGCCACTTGTCTTCCAAGGTTTTTGGTCTAGAAATCTGGTTGGACTACTGTAGTGCCCTACCAAGAGGTACTAATTGTTTTTATTATGCATTTATCATTAACAGTGTTCATATTTAATGATTAATAATTACAATATTCCATATTATTATTATGTGCATAGATTACATTTGGCCTGGTATTGAGGTTATGAAAAGGAAGGGAGGTGTTTGGCTGAGAAATAGATCTAAAGGATCACTATATGGTTTGGTGCAGCTAAACTAGGCAAAACAACCAAGGTGAAGAAACACTGACGGCTTTGAGTAATCACTGTAACATTTAATAACAAAAATCAGTAGAATTGTAGCAGGTGGAATAAGGTTATATCAGGCTACTGGTGTCCAAATGAGTCTTTGTTATTTTGTCATTCAGTTGTGTTCGACTCTTGGTGACCTCATGGACCATAACACGCCAGGCACATCACATGTCCATGGTCATGTTGATCCACTTGGTATTCATGTCAGAGATACTGAAGTGGGTTGCCAGTTTCTTCCCCAGTGGGCCACAGCATACAAGCTCCTGGTATTCCAAGGTGGTCTCCCATCCAAGTACTGTTTGGCTTTAGGGTGGTGTGACCTCTTAGTTCCCTGACTGGAATCAAACCTAGGTCACATCGGTGAAAGCACTGAATCCTAACCACTGGACCACCATATTTGAGTCTTACACTCCCTCTTAGAAAAAAACTGAAGGAAAAAACAACTGAATCACACTAACTAGTGTGTAATTAAGAGTTTTGATAGCAACCTTTTATTACAAATAAATAATACAAATATTCCAATCCACAATAACTTGTACAGCTTCGCCCTTGATTTTGACTGCTCTACAGTGCAGAGCATTATGCATGAGATCAGAGGCCCTAAATGATTTTATCCTGCAAGGTTATTGTGTACTTATATTTCTCACACATACAAACCTTGTAAAGATTTAAGCATAAACTGCTGCAACTAAATCACACGGCACTGGGATTGTGCTGTATATTTTTGCTACACGCGTTTTGCTGTTTATGACTCATCCGGTTTCATAGTGGGAATATCTAATCCTCAGTGTTGTACGCTCCATTTAATTAATCTCTGCAAAACAACCCCCCCCGAATGATACTGCAGGGGATGCTTTGGAAGGGGAGCCCAGTTGGGTTACAGCTGTTCATTCACCAGACTTTCCCCAATTATGTGTGATAAGCATCCAAACTGCTAAAAACACCCATTGCCATAATTTTCATACATATTTATTTTAGTACATCAAAAAAGAAGGAAGCAATGTACTGTTTTTTAATATAGCTCCTTATTTGAATGATCTTAATATTTAATATTAAATTAGAAACAATTTAAAGGAACCAATTTATAAGAAAAGACTTCATGATCTAAATACAGTAAAAAAAACATTATCCGGCACCCACGGGGACTCCCTATTGCCGGATAACTGTAGTTGCCGGTTAATCGAGAGTCCCCAATTTTAGGGGTCTAAATGACCCTTAAACCCCCAAAACCCCTCAAAATGCCTTTAAAAGGCATTAGCACTTAAACTGGGCCATTTAGGGCCCAAAAAAACTATTAGATTATTTCGCAGTCTCGAACTGCCAGATAGTGCTGGTTATGCCGGTTTAGCAGGAGTTTTTTAAAATGGGGAATTGATGCCGGTGCCGGTTGCTTGAAAGTCCTGGTTAGTTGAGTGTCAGATAACCAGGAGTTTACTGTATCTATAGCCTGAAGGAGAGAAGGGAGCAGGGTAATATGATAGAACGCTTCAAATGTATTAGAGGATTTCAAAGTTCAAGAAGGAGGCGATGTGGCAACAAGAGGTCATGATTTGAGGTCGGAATGTGTCAGTACTATTTTACAGAAATGAACTAGACAGGTTGTAAAGCATTCCAGTAAATATGGTAGGGTCAAACGCAATCAAGAGGAACTGTTAACTAGAAGGTTTGACCATGAGGCTGAAGCTCAAATATTTTGACCATATCCTGAGACGCAGGATTTCCTGAAGAAGACTCTGATGCTGGGAAAGATTGACAGCACAAGAAGGAGACGACAGAGACAGAGATGGGTAGATGAGCTCACTTATGATCTTGATGGAGCTCAGAGGGGCAGTGACTGAGAGATGTACCTGGTGTGCTGCGGTCCATAGGATCATGGAGAGTGGGAAGCGACTGAACGACTAAACAACAACAACGTAGTATCAACCTGTTCAAATTGTTCTGAATGTTAAAGGGCCATTTACCTTACTGTAAGTGCTCTTCATGGTGTGAAAGAGCACAAGATTGAAAATATATTTATTGTTTTAATTGCTAAAAAAAAAGCTGTTATTATTGTAATTGTAAGACAGCTGAGCAGTGTGATAAGGGCACTGAATGATAGCAATATTTCCCTGAATTCAGGACTGCACTGAAATGTTAACCTTTAACTGACCTGTTTAGGTGATTCCAGCATTCCATCATATGCACAGATGGATTGGTTAACTATTATTTTCTTTTGCTCACTACAGGGAGCTGTAGCTGCGGGTCTGGCAGAGGGCATGTCAGTGACATATGTAAACACAGATTAAACGCAGCGAAAAATGCACATATTTTAAAAAAATTGGAGTATTTCAACATGCTTTTAGGATATCTTTATTGTGATGCGGTCCAAATTGTGTATGAGAATTGCCAGGGAACCAGTGCATCACAGATCAAAAAAGCTGAGAGCTACTCTTCTATATGCTTTCTGAATAACCTCTAAAGAATAAATAATGCCTTAATTTTCTTTTCAAAAGTAACATTTTTCAATGCTCCTCATTAGTAGGTACTGAGTATAGATGCATGTTATTATGAAATATATATATCAAACACAAGTTATAGTTAAATAAAGTTACACTCATTCTGCAAGCAGCATAAGAAAATAAGCCATTGCCTCTGCAAATCCAGAGCACTTCTGCATCCACATCACGCAAGACATCCAGCAAGATTTAAGATATATCAGCTTCATGCTCTGCACATTCCTCTATACTTCATCAGTCACATGCACATACACTATGCGGCAATTTCCTTTGGTTGTTTTTCTCGCTCCTGTACTCATCAGACTTGCATTACATGTTTAATTGATTCCCTGTCGCTTAGCGACTTGAGCTCTATTTACATAGGAAAACAACACGAGAAATATAAGGATGTGCAGGGAGGGACACCAGGCAGATAGCAACCACCACACTGCTGCTATCTGGGGTCAGCGCACAGCTAATGCAGCAAGGACTATGTGCATCAATAAATATTAATTACTGCTTGTTGTATCTGCATGGAAACCGCACACACATCATAAAACATGTATTAGGGAATTCTTAAAGGCCTTTTAATTTGTGAATATAGGAAAGAAATAGAGGGATCTGATAGAAACATTTAAATAAATAATTGTACAGAAGAAATGAATATTTCAGCAAAACAGTGAAGCTGGAACAAGCAGTCATGATACAGGCAATGGTTTGGATACATGGGATCACCACCCAGAAGTACTATATTATTATTGTTTATTTGTAACGCGCCAACATATTCCACAGCGCTATACATGGGTTACAATCAAGGCAAAAACAATAGCAATATTAACACATTGCAAAGGATGGCGTGCCCTGTCTTTGATCTTAGAATCCAGTGTCCAGAGAGCTTTCCCCAAAGCACCTTACAAGATTGAAAACTCACAAACTTACAATCTATATTGGAATTGAATGAATGAGTGGTATGATGTCAAGCAGCAGTACAGAGTTTTCTCATCAGTTCTGTTTACCATAAAAAAAAAATAAGAAAATACCAAAAATGCTTGAGAAAGAACTTAACTAATTCTATACACAAAGTACAATATTTTCTGCTTTTTTATTAGGTTTATATAGCGCAATAAAAATTAAGGTGCATCTTATGTCCCGGCGCATTTTATATTCCAGACAGTGGTACATGTTAGGTAGGAAAATAAACAATCTGTTTATGTTGTTTCAAGTGGTTTGTTTCTCCTACCTTGACAACATAAGCTCAGTATTTCTTTTTTTAATTTAAGTATGTTTGGAAATTAAGGGAATAGATAGATACTGTAGATGGATAGATGTTGTATATATATATATATATATATATATATATATATATATATATATATATATATATATATATATATACAGTATTGGCCCGAATATAAGCTGCACCTTTTTTCCGATTTACAAGCTTGGAAATTACGGGTGCGGCTTATATTCGCAACCGTATAAAAATGATGGCTGATTTGCGGGCTAGGAAATTATGAGTGTGGCTTATATTTGCGCCCGTAAAAATGATTGTTGATTTGTGGACTTGAGACTAAATTGAATAGCAATTTTAGCGATTCTACCGTTTTGCAAGCTACGATTTTAGACCTGTAACCCACAAAAGAAGTTACAGTACTGATTAGAAAGCCTATTTCTCGCAGTTATGGCTGATCACCTAGAGAGAAAAGCATCATCAAGCCTAGGAATGAGGCGTAGTTATGATGGAAGTTTCAAACTTGCAGTTGTTAATTTATGCTAAAACCACAAGCAACAAAGAGGCTGGAAAAAAATATGGATTGGATTAATCTAATGTGCGACGTTGGGTTGCTTGAGAGCAGAAATTGAAAAATTCAGTTTCAACTAGAAAATCTTTCAGGGGACCAAAAAATGGCAAGATATGAGAAAAGATGGGTTGCCTAATTCACAGGAAGTAATCCAACTGAAGGCCTTGGAAATTGCAAGAATCTTAAAAATACAGAAGAGGGAAGTCCATGTGAATATTGGTTGGTGCTGTCAATTTATGAAGAAGATGGTCTCGCTCTTCAACAAAGCATTTCATCCAGCATCACTCATACCCATTACACCAGATTGGCAATGCTGACTAGACGCCCGTATTTTTTGACATGCCAAGCAATACCACAGTAGACAGAAAGGGGCGAAAAGTGTCACATTAAGAACGGCAATGAAAAACTTATAGTAACGCTGATGTTAGCTGTTACTACTGACAGAGGAAAGTTACCCCCCATGTTATTCTGAAGCGAAAAACTTTACCCAAAGAAAACATTCCTGATGGCTTAGTGATTTGTTGCCAGGAAAAAGGCTGGATGACAACTGAGCTCATGGTTGACTGGCTGTCTGTAGTTTGGAACTGCAGACCTGGAGCACTGCTCACTAAGAGAGCCATGCTGGTCTTGGATGCTTTTAAGTGTCATCTCACTCCTGAAGTGAAGAATAAACTTGCTGAACAGAAGACAGACCTCGTCATCATACCCGATGGCATGACTTCCAAGCTACAAGTGCTTGATGTCATTGTGAACAAGCCATTCAAAGATAACCTCCGAAAACATTATTCAGATTGGCTTTGGGAAGGGGATCATGCTCTCAACACCGTCTGGTAAGATTAAGAAGCCATCAGTTACCCTTCTGAGCCAATGGATTATCACTTCATGGTCAAGATTATTATCAAAGTCCATCATCAGTGTCAAATGCACTGGATGGTAGCAAGGACAACTTACTATGTGAGGAAATTGAAGAAGTGAGAGTGATGAAGTGAATACTGGTAGCGAAGACAGTATTGACACCAGTGATGACAGTGAATAGGCCAAATAAAATGTGTTACCTGACCTTGTTACCTTACTTGTTACCTACGTTTGATGTTACCTTATCTTACTCTTGATGTTAATATTGATGACCTGCCTAAGGAGGTATAATGTTTCCCAAATACTAGATACCATATATGATATATGGTTAAATAAAATTACAATTTTATTTCCTGAATCAATTGACTGTTGTATTTTTTTCTCCAATTTTAAGGGTGCGACTAATATTCGTGTATTTTTTTTTTTACCTTGAATTTCACAGGTGCAGTTTATATGCGGGTGTGGCTAATATCCGAGCAAATACGGTATATAGGGGTGGAAACTTCCCAGGAGCCTTTGAAACTGTGATCCTTTAATTCCTGACGTCTTGCACATGAAGATGCAGAATGTTTAATTACCAGAGATGACTTTAGTAATTAGCCAGACGTGATAAATATCTACTAAACCCCCGGCAGGTCTTTGTGGAAGCACATGGGCTACTGGAATTAGAGATTATTTACTGGGTGATTTAATGTGGAAATGACAATATAATTATTTAAATGAGAAAGTGCAGACCCTAGGGAGTAATTAGCCTAATAAGCGTAATTATTTGCTGAGGTTTCAGTCTGTAATCAGCAATTATTAGCAATTGTTATACTGATAAGAGCCTATCATTGTTGGGTAGTTCAGAAAGGCTGACTGTTAACAATTACAAACTTCAGTTTAAAATTACACAATTGTTAACAGCATTCAATTGATTGGGAAATATTTAACAACAATTTTAAATGATACTATGCTTGGAATTTTCTCTTTATTCCTTTTTTCCTGTCAATGTCAGAAGTTTACAATTTTGCCTGTCAATCAGCCTTTCTGAATATTTTTCTAATGAGGGTATCATTGTTAATACTAGCAAATTACTCCCTAGGGCCCATAAAGACATAGGAAAAATTCTTCTCCTAGATACCTCCAATGCATTTTGAGTACCAGGGCCTAATTGACAAATATTGGTAATAAAATCCTTATTAGAAAGAAACTTCAGCCCACGCTTAGTAGATGGACCAGAAAAGGTAAAAAATCGCAAACTTCCTTTATTGTAAATTTTCTAAGATTCAGATCACTGTCAACAAAAACATTTTTACTAATTTTACATTAGTAACTTCTGTGACACATTAAGGAAATGCAAGAGGGTTATACTGAGAAAGCAGACAAAACGCGCTCCACTGGAGACTCAATGGGCAACCCACTCCAGTATCTTAGCCATGGAAACCACATGCATAAGCACAAGCAGAGATATAACAATGTGCCTGGTGTGCTGCGTCCTTATAGTCACAGAGCGTCGGACACGACTGAAGGACTGAACAACAACAATACAGAGAATTACCGTATATACTCGAATATAAGCCACGTTTTTTAGCCCGCACATGTGACGTCACATCATTAGCATATGCCGGCTCCCGACACAGCCAGAAGACGCACAGAGGAGCAGCTGATGATGGTAAGTGAGGGGAAAGGGAGAGGGGGCGTAATTGGAGAGGGGGGAAGTGATGAGTAGGTAGGATGAGGAGGGACCCGGCATATTCTAATGACGTGACGCGCATGTGACGTCACGTCATTAGCATATGCCTGGTCCCGACACAGCCAGAAGACGTGCAGAGGAGCAGCTGATGAAGGTAAGTGAGGGGGAAGGGAGAGGGGGAGGTAATTGGAGAGGGGGGAAGTGATGAGGAAGGAGGATGAGGAGGATGATAAGGGAGGGGTAGGGAAAGAGACACAAGAGGGAGGGAATGAGACACAGGGTAGGGAGAGGGGGGAAGAGACACAGGGGAGGAAGAGGGGGGACACAAGAAAGGGGCACAGAGGGGAGGGAGAGAGGGGACACAAGAAAAGGGCACAGAGAGGAGGGAGAGGGGGGACACAAGAAAGGGGCATACAGGGCACATAAGAGGGGTACACAGAGGGCACAAGAGAGACCCAGGGGGCAGCACATTTTCCACCCTCGGCTTATACTCCAGTCACTAAGTTTTACAAGTATTTTGGGGTAAAATAGGTGCCTTAGGCTTATACTCGGGACGGCTTAAACTCGAGTATATACAGTAATTAAACCAAAATATAATGAAGATCTTCTAAATATAATCAGTTTATTGTGCTCATTAACAAATACCCTCTTTCAGGCTTAACACAGGAAACAAATCTTGTCATGGTCCCTTAAAGCAGAACTTACTACTGTTGAATTCTTTGACTAAGAACGGAACAGCAATCAAATACTGCAATTATTACTGTAAGATAAATACACTGCCTTCAAACCATTTTCTGCATCATTTCATCCCACGCTGAGGCCTTCTGGTTTTTCCAATCTTCAGTGATGATTGAAGGGTAATTTACCTCTAATTACCAGCAGCTATACGTGTGATCAGTTTGTGTTGGTGACTGTTGGAGAGTAACCAGATTCTACTGTAGATTTATTGTTGAGAATAACAGAGGTGTTTTTTTCCAGTTATAGGATATTCACAAATAATATATTTTCTGTGTTCGTGTATAAGCTGCAGGATGAAGCAAAGCTACTAAATAGTGTCATGTTTAAATGGTTAGTGGAATTTATTATAGGAAATCAAAGGATCAATGGAGCATCCTATTTATAGCAAGTTCTTCTGAAAATCTTTACTTGTTAATGGGCAAAGTGGGAAAATGACTTATAAGGAACCCTAGATTAAGAATATTGGGATAAGGTATGGGAAACCCATTCTAGACTATCAATTTGCTTTAACAATTTTATTTGTACTACGCCAACATAATCTGTAGCGATATAAAGGGGTTAAGTAAATAGGCAAAAACAATAATAACACATTGCAAAATAATGGAGGGCTCTGTCTATGAGCTAAAAATGAAAAGTAGTGCTTTCCCCAAAGTACCTCACAAGATTGAAAACCAGCAATTTTATAGATTACCATACCAGCTAAACAAAATATGGGTAACACCAACTAAACTCTGCAGCAAGGATTGTCATCTTCAGGTTTGTTTCTATATTGATGGTGGCTATGCCCCAGATATATTGGAAAACATATGCCGTTAGACCAATGGGTCTATCCCAAGCCTTGATGGTGGCTTTGCCCCAAATATATTGGAAAACATATGCCATTAGACCAATGGGTCTATCCCAAGCCTTGATGGTGGCTTTGCCCCAAATATATTGGAAAACATATGCCATTAGACCAATGGGTCTATCCCAAGCCTTGATGGTGGCTTTGCCCCAAATATATTGGAAAACATATGCCATTAGACCAATGGGTCTATCCCAAGCTTTGGCAGAGGAACAGACCCTTACTCCCTACAATAAAGTAATGTCTGGCATAAAATTGCAATAGAAACCATTATGGCCAGCCTTAAAGGTAACAAAAGGGCTCCCATGGCTGATCCTTAACCCAATATAAATGCCAAGATTGTTTGTGCCCATGCCAGATACTCACAGCCCTTCATTTAACCTGTACTTTTGTTGTACAATCAATGATGATCAAGACAGCCTAATAAATGTTATGAAGTACATAAAGGTAAACAGATACATAGGTATATTAAAGTCAATATGGGAAATAGGTGAGGAGAGAACAAAGGCATAATATTCAGAGGCAATAAGTCCAAACCCTACTTTACAATGTCACTGGAAGGGTGGAAGAACCTTCCAGCAGAAGTGGTACGGTCAATTACACAAGTCATAGAGCCCGATGCAATTGAGCTTTCGGGAGATCCAGCAGCCGGTAAGTGAGGTCGCAAGCTAATAATATTTATTTTTATGTGTCATTTGAGGGTTAAATGGATCTCGGGTATCAATGAGTTAATACATA